>PVIJ01003667.1:0-130364 GCA_004024925.1 Scalopus aquaticus
CAAGCTAGCAAGTGAAAGGTCCCTGCTTGGCCCAGCAGGGCGGCCTTCAGAACCCAGCTCCCTCCAGACAGGGTCAGTTCTGATTGGTCAGTGCCATCCCAGTGGTTAAATATTTTGAATACAGTCCCTGTTAACAGACTACAGGCAATTCGAGAAGACTGCATGGGGGGTGGTGCACTGGGGGCCACCTGTGGCTCTGGCTCTCTTGTTCACTTCTGTGTGAGAAGAGAGCAGCAGCTACCACACCTCAGAGCTTTAGCTGCAGAGGTCTTTTTCAGCGTCTGTGGAAGCTGCCATCTTACCCTAGAAATGAGCTGGGGCTCTTGAGTGGGGCAGAAAGCAATCAGATAAAAGTCTCACAGCTACACTATCTACTGGAAGGAGAGCCTGGCAGGCTGCTTCCTTCCAGCCTCCCCTCCCTGTCCCAGTCCCAGTCCCTGTCCCTGTCCCTGTCCCTCAGGGCCCAGGGCAATCTCAAGTCAAAGCCTCCCCTCCTTTGACTGCAGGAATAAAGTCCTCAGGCCAGCAGAGGGAAAACAAATCACCACAGAGAGCAGTACCTGGTACAGGTGTGGGGGGAGGTGGGGGGAGGGCCCACCAGCACAAGAGCAGGCACCCACAGGTATACACTGGTGATGCCATCGCACCAAGAGCTGAGCCCTCCGAAGACCTGCTTAGAAGGCAATGTAAATCCCAGTGGCCTGGTCACATTTGCCACCGCTGAATCAGGCAGTGTATTAGTTGGCAGGTTTTCTGTGCTGTAACCCACCGCCACGTGTCTGCAGATGCTGCCTGGCCAGCTTTCTGCTCTGTCCCACCTTGAGAACTGCGTAGCAGCAGTTACCGGTCAGCTGCAAAGAGGACGAAACTCCATCTCCCAGCCCCACTTCAGCACGGCCCCTCTGCCCAAAACACAACCACCCCAGGTCTGACAGGCAGGGTGACCACCGCCTTACCCGCTTGTTGTCTGCAGGACTGTGGTAGAACTGGGCCACCACGGCTTCACTGTTATTCCCCACGCCGAAGTTCAACTTCTGGGAAATTTTCCTGAATGATTTTCCATAGTCATATGACACGTACACCTGGAAGAGGGAAAAGAGCTGGTGAGAGATGTGGCAGAAAGATCTGTCACTCAGCCTCAACTGACAAGCCTACCCTGGGTCCCGACAGATCCCTGACATCATGGAATTACAGATGTGAAAAGAGCCTCCCAGGAGAAGCAGAAAACCCTCTGCCTCCACCCCAGAGCAGGAGGGGGCAGTCTGCAGCCAGAAACATACAGACCTCTTTTCTGAGGCCAAGACAAGTCCCCATAGAGAGAGACGATGGATGATCCCCTCCTCACCAAGCCTGGTTAAGTGTTCTTAAAAAATCACCTCCCGAGGCAGGGACGATGTGGTTATCTGAGGAAAAGGGGCTGAGATTTTGTTTTGCCATCTGTTGAGATGTCTCCCAAAAGGTAATCTAACTCTTCTTAATCTAACTCCTCTGCTGGGAAGTTCTGCTCTTAACAGCATTCCAGTAGATAAAAGAATATCCCTCCTGGGTCTCCACAGAATAACCCAAGAGATGATGACAAAGAGTGCAACGTGCTTAAAAATGTGCGAGGTTAGTACATCGATGGCACCAGAACCCCTTCCCCAGCACGTGCGTTCTGCCACTTGGGTGATTCGAGTCCAGGAGAACAGCAGTGCCAACAACATCTACTGCTCTCCTGCTGGTGGGTTTCTCACTATCCGATAACCACAGGAGCAGAAGGGAAAGATCCCCGCCCTTCCCTGAGCGTTTGTTGATGCCGGGCACTGCACCAAGATCTTCCAGTAAATGAGTTCTGGCAGCTATACCACAACCCTAGGTGGCAAATGCAAAGATTAAAGCCATGTCACAGAAAGGCAGGAGGGGCTCATGCCATTAGAACAGAAAGCGGTAGCAGCGTGGGCTTCCGACCCAAGCTACCTGCCTCCGAAGCCAGGTATCATCTCCCAGTCACTACACCTGAAGTGATGGACAGAGGGATGGGAGCTGTCAGGCGTTTTGTACCTGGGCTTTAATACCTATGCCAGAGGAAATACAATCAGTGAGTTAAAAACAGTAACTGAAAAATATTTAGAATTGGTGTAAGCGTTAAAGAAAACCGACAGGTGATGTCAAAGAATGGGACTAATTCCAGAAAGCGTGTTGTCACCCCTGCGTGCCTGCTGATTCAGATAACAAACATGCTCTGAGAGTTTTCCATGAGTTGGGTACTGTGCGAAGCACCAGACACACAAAGACACATGGGACTGTAAACATGCAAGTATTTGCAAACAATGTCCCCACGCCAACAGTGAGCATCACAAGGTTTGCACAAAGGGACAGGAAGCACATGCAGGTTGTTAATATTTATTAGATGTCAAGGTTTGGAGAGCACAGAGCGAGCCTCGGCCCATATCTGGGTCACAGGGGAAGAAATCCTATTATGAACACACAGGCTTAAACGCAGCATGTTCCCGACTACCAAACACGGAGCAAGGGGCCGCCACAAAGGCAGCTTCAGAAGTTCAGCAGGCTCTGGGCTCACCATCTGAGTGGGTAAAAAGCCAGAGTGGGACTTTCTCACTTCCATTCTCCTGGCCAAGAATGGATGATAGGAGTCCCCCAAGAGACTCAAAAATCACATGCAGCAAACGAGCGGCTCCTCAAAAAGGCACTCAGGTCCCCTCTAGCGCCAACATCCCGTACACTGATAATCCACTCAGGTTACCTCCTCGGAGGCACATACGCGATAGCAAGTTCATGTTAGGGCCAATTCTTTAGAACACAGTACTCTTTTGTGCAGATTATCTCTCTTCACCTTTGAAACTGAGTTAGGCACATGTCTGTCTCCTCCAGTGTACCTGGGACATAGCAGGTCCTCACTCAAGGTTTCTGGAGTGAATAAATGTCATTATAGACCACAGACTGAGGACATGAATGTGTTCCATAAATGAATAAAAACATGTAAATGAATGGTAAGTGACTAAGTGGATAACTATTTCCATGTAAGAGATAGCAAAAACTAAGAAGTGAATGCCTAATGCCAGCTCACAATGCTAGTTACTGACAAAACTGCCTGGTTTCACCAATGCCAAATCTAGTTGTCTTCCCACTCTTACAACTTAACCTTCCAGAAGGTCCTCTCCTACATATGTAGGGGTCTCTGTTAAAGAGGGCGGTGACACACCAGATCTGCAGGCCAGATGCCGGAAGGCACGCTGGAGGGTGGGCAGAACAGAGTAACATGAGCCAGCTGCTGCTATTTTACACTCGAAGGTACAACCACCACCTCACTACCAAAAAGTTCTTCCTGAATTCTCCTTCAGCAACAACCATCTCTTTGGGTCATATATTTAGCAGAAGTTCAGAATAAGAAGTGGGGGTCCATCCAATGCCGGAAGGCCCACATCAACAGCTCATCCGCCTCTCTTCCCTTTTCTAAGTGGATAATTCCAACACAGTATTTCCAGCCTCTTCTCCTGAGTCCTGTTTCTTTTTGATTAACAGAGACCCTCAGCTGGCTGGGCCAACACCGAGCTCAAGGATGTGCTCAACAACCCACTTGCCTCCACAAGCTCAGGCTCCCCAAAGGAGTCCCATCCCCACCCCAGACATTCTGCTTTGGGCTTCCGTTCCTCAGGGCAGCACCAGGCTGCTACTCACTCACTGCCCACTGAGCCCTCCAGGTGGATGCAGGCAGACACCCTGCACCCTCACATCTTGTGTTTCTACCACTGTTTTTCATCCAGACAGAGGTTCCTGAACTCATCAGTCCTCTGACCTCAACAAGGCACAACTCCCCAACATACCGAGTTAAGGGGCAGGGGTGGCTGAGTTGCCCGAAGTTGCTACTCAGACCACTGTCTTACTGTAAAGATGGTCCTTTGAACAGCTTTAAAATCTTTTCCCTGTACTTAGAAACCATAGAATACTGAGAAGCAGGGGGAGAAGCAGAGGCAGAGGGGAAATGAGGGGAGGAGAAGGGTTAAAATGAACAGAAAACATCTCCTTGTCTGGCACGATTCTAAAAATTTGACACAAGGACGTCTCTAACCTACCTACAAGCCACCCAGCAGGGCTATGGTCAAAATACAGATTCTGATTCCAGAAGCTAGAGTACATCTGAGAGTCTGTGTTTCTAACCTGCTCCCAGAAACACCCACAGACCACACTTTGGGGAGCAAGCTTTTTATAAGTACGATCTCATGGACAGATGAGCCAAGACAAGGACTTGGTCGGAGGTCAGTCAGCTAATGAGCAGTGAGCCAGGCTTTAACCCAGGTGTTCTCATTTCAGCGCCGCTGCTCAGCTGGACATCAGTTCCCGCCATGTTCTGCACCATTACCACATCCCCACCCTGCTCCCGGGTCAGTCTGAGGGGCACGATCTTGTCGCCACGCAGGGGCAAGGGCCATGAGTCCTGCATTGCTGATCCCTTGCCTGGTCGATTCTGATATTCCGTGGACACTATGGCTGGATAGCTCTCTGGTTACCGATGATGCCACCACGTGCTTTATACATCTATCAGGAAAGGGCAGAACCAGAGAGGTGGGAAGGGTGTAGACAGGTAACATCTGCTTTTCCTTCCATCTACCACACATCACAGCCAATGGTCTGCAGAGCTGTTCTTCATGGATCACACTGGCTTCACGCTCGTCAGGACGTTATTCTATTTTTCCCCTTATTTAAGGGCAAATCTTCTGGGATTCCAGCTTCCAGATCCACCCCTTCCTATACACTGAATATGCATGATGTGGCCACTCTCCAAAGCTCGCACACTGCCTTATTTGTAGAGGTTTTCTCTCTCTGGACTCCTTGGGGGCCTTATGCTGCTTCTAGCCTTCTTTAACGAAATGTGAATTGTTACTACTCTGGCATCGCCAACTCCTGCCTCTGAGTCATAGTTTATTTTTGCATTAACTTTCCACATCAGAGCATCTTAGTTTCATCTGCCAATTTTTAATGATGCTTGTATCCAGAGGAGGGAAATCTCTGCCCTCCGTATTTGTCTGTAAGCATTAAGCATCCTTCCATTTAATCTTATGTATTCCATTCCAGAATAGTCTGTCACTTCCAATGGTCAGTGGGTTAAGATACACCCAAGAATGTGGAGAGCAGACTCAGGTCTGGGTAGCCTGGCAATATCAAGGGTGTCTGTCCAGGACTGAGGACAGAGGTCTCAGAAGATCGGACTTCCCACACAAATCCTAATACTACATCCTCACACACGGAGCATGCCTGAGACATGAGCCCTGGCTCTCCAAAAAGCCTCCTCTAAGTCAATGTCTCTAGGGCTCCTGTTTGGCCATCAAAACCATGAAACAAGAATAAAGTCTTTTACCAATCTCACAAAAATACTATCTAAAGAATGTTTTAAATGCATAAAAATCCGAAGGAGGATTTCTCTACGCAGTAGGACATAGAGCCACTTCCTGGGCTCACAAATGACCCCTAAGGGTAGACAGTGCAGAATACCCACACAGACGCCCATGGACATCACAGGGCCAGCAGGCCTCCCACCAGATGCCAGACATCTGTGCTTGCAAACCCTGATCTCGTGTCTAAGTGGATCGAAGTCCCTGCCCAGGCTCACAACACCCAGACTGGCTGTCAAGAGCAGGGCTCCACCAGCCATTGCTCAGCACCACCCTGGGCAAAGCTACCCACTGTTAGAGTGGCCCTTCTCCTGCCCTCCCCGACTGTGGTTGTCCTGACTCAACCCACCAGGAAACAACTCCACGGGCTCCCTTGGGTCACCTGCCTTGGAGCACATCCAACCCAGAGAGTGGATTTGCAGAGGGGGGCCTCAAGAAGACAAATCTACACTCGAGAATCACGACTGTATCCTTCAGGCTTATATAAAAGTGCTAGCAAACTCATCGCGCGGTTTCTTTTGGCCAGAGCACAGAAGAAGCAAAGCACCACAGCCTGGTTTTTGTCCACAGCCTCCCCCACGTCGCCAGGGCAGACCGGGACCTAAGGCAGGGCTGTTGTTCATCCCCACAAGGGAAATCTGGGACAGAGACCTGGAGCAGAGACTTGAACCAAGGAGCCAGCTCTGACCCTCATGTATGTTTTTCTTGGCCCGAACATGGTTTATAAAAGTTACACATTACCTGACAACTTGTAAGCTTCACATAAAATTTTTCACATAAAAATCTAGGCCTCTGAGCATCGCTTGAAAACTCAGAAGACTGGGATATGCTGATCCCTGCTTTGGGCACCAGGACCAAACCGACAGCCTCAGACAGCACCTCCTCGGAAGTATTTACTCTCCAGTTCACCAACGTTCCTTACCATTACCCTAGTGTGTCTCAAACTCCGCAACCAAGTATCAATCACCACCTTTAAATTACATACAGGTGACTATTTCTTGAACCTGTATCTCTATCAAAATAGGAAAATTACACATTGTTCCAGAGGATCACATGCTTCAAGATAAAGGGGAGAGATCCCTTTTCTTTGTGGAGGTAGAGTGTCGTAAGCTTGGGGGCAGCGACACCCCTGCCCACCCTCCAAGGCCTTTGAATGGGCAACTCTTGGCCTCATGACTTCAAAGCCCCTAAACTATCAAATGCTGCAAAAAATCAACTATGGAAAAGACTATGGAGGATCAAATTCAACTCACTGAAGTCTAATAGGTTAGAAGAAATGATCACAAGGGAAAGGCCAGTGGGATTCCATCAGGCTCTGCTGTAGCCCCCAGAGCTGCTAGGCACGTCCTTGGGGCATTTTGCCGATGTGGGGTACAGTGCCTATCCTATCAGGCCACAAAAGCAATCCCAGGCAGCATGGATGTTTGCAAGCCTGACCTCATCACGCTTCAGCAAATAAGGGACAGATGTTGTTTCCTGGATTCTCTTGTCAGATGACCCAGCCCATCCAATGACACGCTATCCTTTTCTGGTATGGTCTCATCAGGGCGCGCTGACCCCACAGCACAACCCCATACTCACATCGCTGCTCTTGGGCCGCGCCAACGCCAGGCTGTCTCGGGCTAAGGCCACGATCACGTTGCTCTTCTCTCCAGCCCAGTGCACCACCATCTGATTGTGGGAGTCATTGAGGCTGACCTGAAAGAGACCAAACCAGCACAAGACTTAGGGTGCCCGACCAGGGCCGGCCATAGCATTCAAAGCCAAGACTATCTGACGCAAGTGACCTTGTCACTGGAAATGACTTTTCTGAGATCTGGAGCACTGGGTGAGGGTGGCCTATTTTTCCTCCCCTGCATTTTCCCAGACTCCACGTCTGCAGGAGCAAACACCAGTCCCCCGCTATTTTGAATACAAGTGGATTGCAAAAAGAAACCCTCTTCAGACTCTCACTGGCATAACCAATCACTTTGCTTATTTCTATGCTTTGCAAAATCAATCTCTGGTTAATTTCATTCCTACTTATAGACTGGACAAACCCACTGAAGCTTTGTATCCAAAACACAGAAACAGCTTCCTCAAAAACAGTGCCTAGGTCAGAAAGATAACCCGCTCCCAATCCAGTGCTTTCTCTGGTCTGCAGGTGAAATTGCTCCTCCTTAGTTCAAACAAGGATGAACAAAGGGAAACCATCCCACTGTAGATTTAGTTAAATTTGAGGTGAAAGTAAGGAAACTTTGCCAGGACTCCACAGAAATGACCTTTGGATTATTGCTCACAGTACCCCAGCATGCTGGATTCTGTAAACCTATGAAATAATAAATCAAGAGACCCAGGTAAGGACATTAACAAAACAGCCACTGTGTCAGTTTGGCTGGCTGCACTATTCCCTGAGCTTCTGGGGACACAGCAGACTCTTGTCAGGCTGCCGCGCAGAGGCTGTGGCCCTGGATCTGAGTTCCAGCCCAGAGAACGTGAGAGAAGGTAGGTAGTGCCATAGCGCCGGCCCCACACAGCCTTGTTTTCTCTCCCCATCAGCAGGATGCATCCAGAAGACTCCAGAGTCCCAGAGGAGAGCAAAGCCTCAAGATAGAAGCAGCTCATCTCCCCGATGCCCTAGTCAGCAACACTCAGTATGAACTTGTCATTATTGGGCACGCTGACATGCCGAGCTCCTGGGGTCCATGGGATGCAGCCAGCCCCCCTAAGCAATACAACCACCCCTATCATCACCACCATTTTTCAAAGAACAGATTTTTTAACACTCAACACTGAAGGGTCTTATCGCAGAATAAAGATTCATTGTTCTAGTTTCTGCCTTACAAAAAAGTAACTCCGCGAATGTCCTTCCCATTTCACCAGCCCCCGCGAGGGCTGGCCTTCTGCACACCTGAGCCGGACATTTCATCCTGTGTGAAGAGAAAACCGATGACTTTGTCATAACCTGAACCAGGTCGTCTTGCTTGCAACTCAGAAAGCCAGAAACTGAAGCACGAGGAATTTCTGCAAAAGAAGTTTTCGTCCAGGTAGCATCATCGGGCGAGCAGGGCCGAGCCATGAGCTCCGAAAAAGCCAGCTCCCTAACTCCATCTGAGAGGGGATGTAAAGGGGAAGTACAGGGGCTTCTCTTGGTGGCTCGGGAGGCGTCAGCTGGCCTAGTTAACTCACAGCTGTTCATAATTTCGCTCTGGAACATTCGTTTTTTAATTGAGCCTTAATGACCCCTAGATGGCATCCACCAGGTACAGGTGTTGCCAGTTACCTACTCAAAGGACAATGCTTTGCCGGTCACAACACCTCAGTAACAAAAATCCTGAAAGCTGGTATTAATGTTGTAGTGGCAAGAAGACACCAGGAGCAGGGTCGCTATGGAGCTGCACAGATGGGTCAGAAGGGAAGGAGTTCTTGGAGCCCTCAGTGGCTTTTTAGGCTTTTAATAGTCTTTCATAGAAAGGCAACCAGGTACAGGGAAGGCTGGGGGCTTGGGGGGCCTCCTAGCCCCTGGCCAATCTTCACTCTTCCTGGGCTCTCTGCCGGCGTCTCGTGGCCTCCCTGCTGCACCCCAAATGGAAGGTCCTCTGCTTCACGCTCTGTTGTCTGCTGCTTCTGCTGCTGCTGCTTCCTCTGCTTATAAGTCCAGTCTCTGGCCCAGGTGTGCCCACTCACGCAGGCCCACACCCCACTCCAGGTGCCCGCCATCAGGCATGCGCATAGGCCTGCAGAGGTCCATCATTGAGGGGAGGAGGAAAAAACTGACAATTCTCTCATTCACCCTACAATGTTAAGAATCAGGACAAAGCCCCCAAACCAGGGGCATGCATCTCCTCCCTTTTGCTGAGCAGTATCTGGGAGAAGCTGTTTCACACCCTCCTCAAGCTCAGCTGTCGGGTATACATGGAAGGAAATCAAGTTTCTGGGCTCTCAGTAACCTACGCCTGGTACCCCACCCTGACCTCTTGGACTTGGGCAAGGATGAGCCTGAGCTTCTAGGACCTCCTAGCTTCTTCCCATCAAGATTCTGCAACAGAAGCCCTCCCCTCCCTGCTCCTCCCCTTTCTTCCTTTCCCTTCCTGGAGACCCACCATACCCTAACTTGCCCTACCCACTCCTTGAGGTGCTCTCAGATGTCACCAGGGAGAAGGGAAACACCTGTGCCACAAGCTTGGCCCGCAGAACCACAAAGGAGCTAATCCTTAAGTACTCTGCTTCAGGCTTCAGCACCTGCATCTAATTTGATCCAGGATCCGATCGGTTTTGAAAATATTTGAAATGAAACCTCTTTAAAGACAAAGACCCCTGATATTTTTGTGAAGAATATGTCATTGCAAAATGTTTCTTCTCAATCCCAAGAGAGATAAGCCCTGCATTGATGGAGAAGTGCAAATAAAACACAGAAATAAATAATTTAATCCAGAACGCTGTGGGAGAAAGCAGCTAAAGAAGCCTCCCCTGGTCCCAGCGGCCTTCCCCCACCCTTCCTTCTCCCCATCTCTCCTCCCCATCTTTCCCTGCCTCTGGAAAGAATCTGGAAGCACATCTGTCAACCAGAAGCCCACCAGCACAGGTGCCCTGGGAATTCAGACTAAAACTCGGCTCCCCTCCAAAAACATCCTTACCCTTAAAACCTGAGGGGAATAAACAGAGGAACCTATGGGGATACCGCACAGAAGATCAGGAAGCTAGACGAATCGCCCCCGCTCATCCGGCACTTGGGATGCAAAAGCCCCCCAGTGTTCCACCTGGGCCTCCTCCGTGGCCATCACAACTGGGCCGTGGCAGGTAACAATGACGGCTCTGAACAGGTCACAGAGCTTTCAGCGAGCAGAATGGGAGAGAGGTCTGAACACCACTTGCTGAAGTCCTTCTGCTTGGCGGAGGTGAGATTCACAGCCCGACCCGATGCTGAGGGAGGCGGAGCGTGAGACTGGCACAGAGGACAGGATCAGCACATCCAACAGCTCTTGTACAAAGAAGACCTGGGCGGCAGCTTGGTGAAACACCTTTAAAAAAGGACTTTTTTCTTAGATGTCCCTTTTATTCCTACCAGCAGGCTGTAAAAGGGCAGGCCAGTGCAAAGAAAAAGAAATCCTGGCACGAGATGGCTTGTCTGAGGGCCACCAGGCACCACACAGTTTTGCTCCCGTGCCCGGAGAGATGTCACGGGAGTCACTCCCTGGAGAGCCGCCCAGCCAGGTGGATCACGGCTCACCCACAGGGGCCCCGGAGCACATGCCCCCATAGCACAAGCCCAGGGCCAGCCACGGATCAGAGGCCAGCAGAGGGACTCAGCAGCAGGCTGCCGATTTTATTAATACAAAACCAGAGCACTCTGGCCTTGCCTTCCTCCTCTCCATCTCCCGTCTCATTCCCACCACACCCCGTCCCTCCCACAAAGGACAAGAGGAAGAAATGGAAGCTAGCTCTCCTGGTGACCAGAATAACAGAGGCCCAGACAGCCTCCTGCCATCCAGAACACCACCCACCCCAGATAAACCCCTCACTGATGAGGTGTGTCGGTGCCTTTCCCATCCCTGGGGATTTCCTCCTGGTCTCCCCTCCCTGAGCCTTCCCCTCACCAGCACCCTCAGGCTCTTGAGAGCCTTCAGACTGGCCTGGCTCCCACAGCCACACAGAAGGGGGTGCAGACACAGAGCCAGAAGCAGCAGGTCGGGGGGCGGGGGGCAGTGGGAGGGTGGCTTTTCCAGGAACATAACCTTGAAGTGCAGTCAGTCATAACCACAACCCCGGGGCGTGAACAGCCTCCCCTCTCCCATCGCCAGCTCACAGGGCGTAGCTGGAGCTTGATAAATGAGACACAATTAATTGGAGCTGTAAAAGCAGCAGGGAGGGGGCCCGATGCCTTCCCTCAGAAGACAAATAGAAAAATCACATGCCACAGAAATATGAACACGAAACTGCATCATAAACAAAAACAGCTTCAGGCTTCTGCTGGGTCACAGGCAGTGGTCAAGCGCCAAGGTAACTCCCAAAGGTCGCCTGGTTCAGGAGACCCCACCCCTGCTCATAGAATCGGCAGAGCTGCCCCACCCCAGACCTACAGATTCAGAACTCCTTTGACCAGTGCCCAGGAATCAGATGTTTAAGACACACACACACACACACACACACACACACACACACACACACACGTCTCTCATGCAGTTCATTTGGGGAGCGAAGACTCTGCCCCAGTCCCCACGCCCCCGGTAAGACCCAGGACCTAAATGACCGTGGCTGGAAGACTGAGTGTGGGGGTGGAGAGCGGCTAGCTTGGGGTATTGGGGTCACTGTTAAAATTCTATGATCTACTGACAAATGCTATAATGTGAACAAATCTCAAAACACCATGCGACGGAACAAAGTCAGACCCAAAAGGTGGCATGTTGCTTGGTTCCATTTACAAAAAATATCCAAACCAGGTAAAGCCACAGACAGGAAGCAGATAGTGGTTGCCTGGGCCTGGACAGAAGGAGGAGCAGGGAGTTACTGTTTAACAGGTAAGGGGCTTTACTTGGGAGTGATGACAATTCAGAACTTGGTAGAGGTGTGGTTGCACAATGCTGTGACTGTTTCAGCTGCTGTGGCACTGTCCACATTAAACGGTTGGTGTTAGGTTAGGTGAATTTCATGTCAATTGAAAAAAGAGCCTCTATCTTATGACCTGTAAAGAATATCACAATTCTCAAGCCCTGATCCGGTACCTAGGAGCGCCCACTCTTAAGAAGAGCTTCTTTCATCTCGATCCTTCATGCTACCAAAATATGCAGCTAGAATGAGTCATTCAGGAGGCAGGCTCAGGAGCAGGTCTCTGGCCAAAGCAATCCTTCCAAGGGCAGTCAGCTGCTTCTGCAGCGTCACAGTGTCCCCACAGGCCCGCTGGCCCCTGGCCCCTGGCAGGAGAAATGGCCACAGGCTCAGCGTCCACGTCCAATCATGAAAATCACCACCACCCCACAGTGACATAACTGTGGCCACATCACCCCACTGTTTCATCTCATTCCCCTGGGCCAGTCCAAGAAGGGTAAATAATTTGCCTCTTTGTTCAGAAGCGGATAGAGGTGGGAGGAGAATCTGCTGCTACCAAGGCCCCAAGCTCTAGGTTGTTATCAATAGAAGGGATGGCAAATACCCTGCTTCTGGGCCTCCCTGGTGGCACAGGGATTAAAGTCTCAGCACTGTCAAGCTATCTCCAGCCACTGGGGCCTGAGTTCGATTCCCAGCCAGGGAGCTTCCCAGCAGACCTCTCCTGTCTGGCCCGCTGCTCCCCTCAGCAGTGTATGTCAGTAGATCTGCCTGTTCTTCTCCCCACTCTGTCTCTGGTGAATCTCACCCCCCACACCTCCGGCTTAGACCCCAGTTCTTATCTGCATAAATAAATAAAATAAATCTTAAAAAAAAATTTTTTTTAAAAATACACTGCCTCTGTCTAAAGGTACTGACCGCCCTGCATTCAGCTACTGATCAAGTGCTCATGGAGGTCTATGGACACCAGATGTCTTCAGAAGCTCCCTCATCTTTGCTTTCCCATCCAGAGTGCAGAGCAGTTTGGGGAGAAATCAGTGCTGGAAGTCCGGCCATTCACAAGAAATTTACAACAGTCAGTGTAGAATCACTGAGGCTTTCTCAGGAGGACAGGGACCCTCCTCAGTGGGAAGGGTCAAAGGTCATCCCCACTGTCAGTTCTTCTGCCATTGCCTCTTACAAGCTGGTCAAACCCAAAGATCAGGGTGTCCCAGACACCCACAGCCTGCAGTTCCCCCCCCCCACTCCTACACAGCCTCTTTCCAGAACGCAGAAGGAAGACAAATAAGGCAGTCTGGTTCATTTCTCGGCCTCACCAGCAGTGAAATACAAAGAAGCATTTTTAAAATTCTACAATGAAGTTTAAAACAAATATCCTGTCCTTCAACTACAAGGACAGAGGCAGCTGCTAAATGCCCTGAATGATAGGCCAAGCCTGAGGACACCAAAGACGGACTCCTGAGGTCCAAGAATAACAAGGTTCTCTCAAATCATCCGTTTGCACGACCTAAATGCTAGGGATGCAATCGCCCCTCAGTGTCCCCTTTCTAGGAGGTGCTCTCCCTATATTTAGTAAGCTCATTATCCTCCCTGGACTCTCCACCTAGAAGGAGAGCTGAAATCTAGATTAAGAGCTCCCTGCAGGAGCCTGCTCAGTTCTCTCCCTTCACTTTTGTGTTTGTTCACAAGACTTTGCCTACAGACCTCATTAACTATTTTGCTGATGAGTTCTGGCAGCCCATTTTACAGATGGGGAAACAAAGGCAGAATGACCTTGGGCTAAGAAACTAAGCATTTCAATGGAATCTCCTTTACTGGAGACTTGAGCGACACACATACACACACACACACTTTTCCCTTCTCTTTACCAAAAGGGGGAAAATCAAATCTTCACTGACATATTATCAGTATATCAATTCAGAAAGACTTACCTTTATTTCTGATTGATCTGTCCACACGAACCTCTGGGTGCCACTCCTTCCCTCTTTGTTACTGACCCAAAAGCATGCTTTGCTATTTTGTTCCCTATTAAACACAGCTCCCTACTAAAAAGAACCTGTGAAAAATCTCTATCAGGAAAGTCATCAACCCTTACTTACCAAAAGGAAGAAGTTACCAGAGCCACAAGGAATCTCAAAACATCTGAGCCGACTGCCACATTTGGCTGCTGCGGTTAAGCTCATAGATAGTCTCCATCCTAAGTCTTGTCTGGTCTTGGGGCAACAAGCCCCATCTCACTATTGCGGTGCGTCCTCTGGACTAGCCTTCAACGAGCATTCTCCACGACCCCAAACCATTGCGGTGAGCTCTTAGGTTGCTTCCAGGCCAGCCCATTCCCCTGACCTTCCCTCCTCCCTGGTTCTGCATCCCCATCATGAATAGCCCCCACCCCGTTCATTGAATAAATATTTACTAAGCACTTGCTATATGTCAGATGCCAAGCTAGGTGTTAGGAAAAACAGCAGACCTCTAGATCCTAGTGCGGAGCTCTTAAGTTAGTAAGGGAAACAAACATTAACCAATAAATTCCAGGAATAATGGTTAATTTACAACTGTTAAACAAGATGGAGGAGACAAAACTGCATGTGGGGGAGACAGTGCCCTGAAGATCAGAGAGACCTAGGGTGGATACTCCAAGGATGAAGAGGAAGTTAGGGAGGAGGGAGATGCAGAAGAGACCTCCAGACCAAAGGATGGGGACAGAGAGGGACACCAGGACAGGGAGGGACTAAGGACTTGTCACATTTATAAATTAAAAATCAGTGTAGCCAGGACAGCAAAGGAGAGAGTGGAATTATAGTTGGCCCTGAACAATGCAAGCTGAGAGGTGACAAGCCCCTCACAATAAAAAGTCTGCACATACTTTTTTGACTCCCCCAAACTTAACTGCAAATAGCCTGCTATTAACCAGAAGTCTAAACCAGTTATATATACCTAACACCTACTTTGCACGTTGAACCTATTCTATATTGTATTCTCACAATAAAGTAAGCCAGAGAAAAGAAAATATTCCTAAGAAGCAGGAAGAAAGAATTCTCAACAAAAAAGCCCATGAACCCCTGCCCAGAAGCAAGGCTTCCACCAGAATATTTACAAGAGGCAAATGTGCCATCTATAATTTGAGGCAAATCGGACAGTTTGAGTCTAGGTCCTGAGTATTTACTGGTGGCATAACTCCACGTGCTTTACCTTTCCTAGCCTCAAGCTGCTCATCTGTGAAACAAGAACAGTCATCATTCTCATCTCCCCAATTTCACAGACTGTGATAAGAACCCAATGAGATGCTATCCATGCATATACTTCATAAAATTTAAAATGCTATAACATTATTTCCTTTTGTTATGGGTATATTCTTTACACCAAATTGCTCTCTACCCAAATAAGCCATCTTTCACAAAATGGCTCACATAAAAAATTAACACGAGCATCACCAGGGCTGGAGCAGAGAGACCCAAGCACAAGCAGTGACATATATAAAATGATGAAACGCTGCACGCCTGGCCAAGCTCAGAATTCAAGGCCAAGGTTGCTCACACTCTGTGGCCGAACTCAGAAACCTGGGAAACCCAACCTCATTTCCCAAAGACTCCTGCATGGAGGAAGCACCGATTTCTAGCACTTTCCATCTCCCTAAGCTAAAGTATTTAAATATTACATCCCGAATCAAGGACTCAAGACTTCACCTTGCCAGTGGCTTTATTTTTTTTTAAAGATTTATTTATTTATGCATACAAGCTGGGGTGTATGTAGGCCAGAGGTGGGGGGGGCGGTGAGAGGATTCACCAGAGACAGAGTGGGGAGCAGAACAGGCAGATCGGAAATACACTGCTGAGGGGAGCAGTGGGCGAGGAAGGAGAGGTCTGCTGCTCCATGTGGGAAGCTCCCTGGCTGGGGATCCAACTCATGCTGCAGTGGCTCTGGATAGCTTCAGAGTGCTGAGACTTAACCACTTGTGACACCAGGAAGGCCCCAGTGGCTTTATTTTTTACCACACAGTGAAGGGAGAGCACATGGACCCAAACAGCAAGTCCGATTTCTCAGGAGTATGAGATGCCTCTGAGCTTGCAGGCAGGCCTCCCCGGGCATGAGCTTAACTCCCCCAACCCTGTGTTGGGGGCCCTTATCCAATGTTCCACATACACGCCTCAACTTTTCTCCTCTAAAAATCCCAGGGATGGCTTCTGCTGTAGCCCTTCCATCACACCAGTGGCAGCACACGTTGCCAAATCCAGCAAACCATGTGCATGGGGCTGTATTTTTTTGTTAACTACTCGGTGAAAGAACTTCAGAGAACTAAATGTATACAGATGAGGTAAGTCATAGGTACATGATCTCATGTTACTGAATTAATTGAGCACAGGCTTCAAACATCCAAATCTCTTCCAAATGCTCCCACAGTTCCACTGGCCACTCTGCACTGCCCCCTCCCTCCCCACCATCAGCAGGTCTCTCTGCAGAGACCCTTGGGTGGGCCAGCACTAGTTTTCCCCCCCAGGTACCTGGAAATATCTAGTAGGGATCCCCTGGGTTATCAGAGAAATAGGGTACCTTACTATCTGGGGCCCTAACTCCACATACAGCTCACCAACTAGGCACTGCTGAGTCTCCAAGGGGCCAGTCCCTCATCGAGACTTTCTCCCCAGGTTGCTTAAAACCCAGGCCCTCCAAACTCAGTCGGATCATTCCAGATTTTCCCAGTTTTTTCTGGGCACAGAGGTTTCCTAAGAGCTCAGATTTTCAAATCATGACACCATTCATTCCCCGACCCATCAAAGTAGATTGATTCCCATTCTAACATATTAAATCCCAATTTAGTGCCAACTAACATATTAAATCCCAATTCAGGACCCACTCATGGACTCAAAGCTACACATACAAATCACCCTCTCCCCGCACCAGGTACCCTCTTCAATCCACAGTTGTTTAAGGGGAGAGGTTTCTACTCAACAGACTAGTAGACTCTTCTAAATAACAGAAGCAATATTAGTTATCTCCATTTAAAAAAAAAAAAGGGAAGAAGAAATAATAAACAGCACATTGGCTCCGACACAGCACAAAACGCGTTGGCTCTACATACATCTTTTTATTGCCCTTGTCTGCCACTCAGATTTGGGACATAATCTCATCAGCCTGCCTTTCTGAGAATTCGTAGCTGTGTTTTTAATCTAATTCAGGGGACTGGAGATAAATCATCGTGAAGGGTCCCGATTTTCTGAGCCAAGAGCCCGCGCAGCAGCAACAGCAGCGGCATGCTAAGTAAAGGGTCGGCCGGGAAGGGAGTTCCATACAGTGATGAAGCCACAGGCCCGGACTGCTTGTCTCCACGCCAGCCTGCCAGGCTGCAGGGAGGGAAGACAGACCCAGCTTTGGTGAAGTCGGGCAACAAGACAGAGGAAGTGGAGGGCAGGGCAGCGGAGTTGCCCCCCCACCCCATGAAAGCCCTGTTTACGGCTTTCACCGCTAAACACACACCACGTAGGCCAAGTCAGGACAGGTGGACTGTTTCTGCAAGGTCGAACCCCGTCACCCAAGTCACTGAGGGAAAGAGGAGCGGCCACTGTAGATGTATCTCCTAAGCTGAATGCTGCTCCCCCAACTCCACACCCTCTTGGTGCACCCTCCTGTCTCCTGACCTCAGCTTGGCAGTCAGCAGCTGCCAAAACCTGGGGTTTGGAGGCAGCCCTTCACTCTTGCTTTTCCATCCCTGTTTACGGTGGAAACAAATACAGATCTTTGCTGTAACTACAGCTTTGCTCCCGGGGGATATAGAGGTTACCTACCACAGGGAAAAGGAGGCCTTCCACAACTTGTTAAAGCGAAGGTGGCTCATTCAGTGGCCATTTAAACTTAAATTCAAATTGATTCAATTAAATGAAAGCCAGTTCAATTCTTCAGGCACACTAGCCACAGTTCAAGTGCTCAACCACCACGTAGGGTAAGGACTAGCGCACACGCCAGAAAGCACAGATAAACCATCTTCCCATCACCGCTGAAAAATCTAACAGCACTCTACCAGGAGATCTGGCAGAATGCCAAGGAGATAGGCTCTTCTGGCTCTTAGCAGCAGTGATACGATCATGGATGTTATCGTTATTATTAACAATTACCCAGTGGATGACAGAATTTTGTATTTCTCACTCACTATGATGGTCAAGATTGCTAAGAAATCTTGTTTTCATGGAACCCACCCCCAAATGCACAAAGCAGTCCTTATTTTACAATAAAAAACAGAGGGTCCCGTAAACACATAGGATGAGACCCAAATCTTGATCGAGATCAGCAGCCCACCCTGTCGTCTCTGATTTATGGCTTCATTAGCCACCTCAGTGCTAGAAGCCTGCCCATGCTACTTCTTCGAAGGCCCAAGGTTCACAGGTCGATAAACCAATAAATTAGGTCGAAATTAACTGCGGCTCATTTTAAACTGAGGGAAATTGATTTCTGTATCTACGTGGCTGGACTGAATATGCCATGTGCCCGAGCATTCTGGGGTACCAAGAGAATGCATGGGTAGGTTCTGTGCTCACTAGCAAAGAGAATACCTTACCCCTGTATTCTGGAGAAATTCTAATCCCCAAATACTCAAACCAAATGTAATGGGCTTTTCTTTACTTTCCATTACAACAAAATCTACAAAACAGAGAAAAGGTCACTGTAATACTCAGCTTTAATACATTTCTATGCAGTCAACTGCCAATTATCTGCATCTGAATTACTGTCGAAAATTTTAAACTCCAAACTGGCTTTTCCTGAGCACATTATGCCAACCATTTCACATATCAGCTGCTCAAAAATGCATACTCACTTTAATATTTGCCGAAGAAAATTTAATTAGGAAAGTAAACTAATGCTTTATTTAAAAAAAAGGCTAAATAAATACATAGCAAAGCAAATGGTTTAGTTTTTTAATGACCTGCTCTCCAGTGTATTGGACTGTTCCTGTGTCTGTCCCTGAAAGTGGACAGCACGAGGCTGGCTCCATTGATCTCGAGCCCTGGGGTGAAACAACGACATTACAGAGATGGCTGTCTTCTCAAAGGAGGAAGAGACCAAAATATAACAATGCAATATTCCTATAACATCCATCTCTTGCTTTGGGATGTTAGTCGCTGTTAGATCTGCTTCCTGGATCCCAGGTCTCAAAGCAATTTATTAAGCATTTTTAAAACTGCATTTTAGAGAACATAAAGAAATCTTGAAAAAAACACTAATTAAAACCAAGATCCATCACCTCTATACTCTGATCTCACAAGCCTGGGCTCACGTCTCTAGGGAGCTACCTTCTAGCATCTTCCCAGGTCAGAAAAGAGCTGCATGATGCTGTTCTCCTAGCCTGCAGGAATCTTCCAATTGGAATGAGAATGCGTTTTCTTTCACCTGGCCTGGAAAAAAAGTAATAACCTACCTTATACTATGAAACTTCAGGTAAATCCCTTCTTATTGGTAATCATATTGCCATAAGCACATTAGGGGCTCGAATTAATTTCATTCATGATATCAGGGCTTACGGATAATAGAAAGTCACTGATATTTCAAGTTTCAAATTTTATGTACATATATATTATATATGCATAGAATGTTTCCAGAAGGGTATAAGAAAAACTGATGGTTTCGGAAGCTAAGCAGGGTCGGGCCTGGTTAGTACTTGGATGGGAGAAAAACTGATGGCGGTGGTTACCAATGGGGGAAGGGCACTGGGTGAATGGGGAATGGGAGATGGAAGGGAAGTTTCCTTCTCACCACATACTTCTGTACAAATTGTGTTTTGGAAACAAATATTGAAATATTACCTACCTGAGGTTAAAAAACCAAATGCAATGGCTTTTCATGCCATGTCTTTGATTCTCCATCTCCTCGCCTGTCCCTGTATCCTTTTCCTCCTACCCCTTCTACCTCTCAAAGCCTCCAGCCACCATGCCCCAAGACAAGCAGGCTACAGAGTGGTCAGAGAGTGAGCAAAGAACAGCAGACACTAAGAAATGCCAAGTGGAACCAAGAAGGGTCTTAAGGTCACATCTCTTATTGAGTCAACCCAACACGCCAAGCAACTCTCCCCCATGGAAAAGCCAGCTTGAAACAGCACAAGCTTTGCCTTCTCATCTTCTGGAAGCACACAGGTCAAACCTCCTAGCTTCAGAATCAACCAGTCGATTCTTTCCCAAACAAGTGTATCATGCAAGAATTTACTCCAAAAAGATCTAAAGCTAAACAGTATCACATCCCCAAAGGAGGCTCTTTGTCCCAGGGCCTTGTGCACTAACAAACTCTTTATTTTTTGCCTCAAATCAGGACACTGAATACTCCCTGGCCTCTAAAAAGCAGGCGTTATGAAAAGGCAGTTCACTGGAAGGAAAATAAACCTGTTAATCCTGTTAGGCTTTGCGCTTCATTCCAAAGGATTTTCCCCCAAAACAATACCATTATCAATACCATGACAGCCCTAAAAAGGAAGATTCTTTATGAAAGAATCCCAACTCTTCATTCAAAACCACCCCCAGGATAGAACAGGAAAACTAGGACTCGGCTATGGACATCCTGGGCACAGAGTGAGCCATTGTCACTGGTAGTTTACAGGCAGGTCACGATCCTCCTTATAAATACCTTTTCTGTAACGTGGCTGTGTTCCTCAGACCACTCTTCTCCCAGGTGTGCAGTCAGTCCACAAATATTCACTAAGTGCCACCCAAGTGCCAGGGACACAGAGAAGAAAAAGGCATCATCTATGCCCTCAAGGAGCAAATAGGGAGACAGTCAGACAAGCAATAATTACAGAAGGCAGTAGAACTAGTAGAACTCAAAGGCAGCAGAACTCAAAGGAACTCTTTCCAGGGGAGCCTGGGAATACTAGGAGGCATTCCTTGCACGTTGAAAGATGGAAGAGGGGTTTCCAAGCAAAGACAGAAGTTCATTTCAGGCAGAAGAAAAAGCCAGCATGATGCCACAAAGGCATGGTGCTGACATAAAATCTGGAAGGAACTCAACATGGCTAGAATGATGGGCTCCGCCTTCTTGAACCCCTTTTTGGAGATGGGCTCACTGTCTAAATTTTTAATTTGGGCCGAGAAACTCTAATATGTTAGTCAACAGACTACTACTTAGTTATTGAAAAAGTGCCTTGTGGGACAAAAATGGGTAGTTCCATTATGATTATGAAAGTGAAAGACAGTCACCAGATGGTTTCACTGATTTACAGAATACAAATAACCAAAGAAAATGAACCGATAAAACACAACAAAAATAACTCTCAGACTCTGCAAAAAGTATAATAGTTACCCCATGTGATGGGGGGGGGAGGGGAAGAAGAGGAGGTGGGGAGAGGGGACTCCACAGGAGCTTTGGTGTAGGGTAGGTGAGGAGCGAAATTGTAATCCAAAATTATGTAGTTAGGTAAGCGATAGGCAAATCAATAAAAATTGAGAAGGAAAAGTAATAAGGACATATAGACATTTAATAAAAAGGAAAGTGTGAATATCTGATTGCAAATTGTTTCACCACTTTTACCACATTTTATTATTACAAACATGCCTCTGAGGAATCATGACAGAAACCAGTGAGGATGCATATGGTAAAAATAACTAAGCCTGGTTTACGTTTTAAGTAGTAGAGCTTAAAAGAACCAACAACATTCCAACACAGGGCTCTTTCCCAGATGCAAATGCTTCCCCTGCAAAAGCCCTCCTTTCTCCTCTCCCAGAAGCTGGTGGCCTTAACATCGCCCCTCAGGTTTTCCTCGGCCAGGCAGTTTCAGCCCTAATCTGTGCTGCCCTGCGTCCCCTTAACCTCACTCAAAGGTCAGAGGGCAAGAAGCTGCAGAGTGTCGGGTCCACCGGCCCTTATCACTCCATCGCCCGTTCCCTCCCATCCTGTATCACCCACGAACCCCCACTGCAGGGCTGTGGTTGTTTACTCTGCCTGTGTTTCCTGGTTCCTATCTGGTACTTTTGCATGCTTATATTCACAGCTACCTTATCTCCTCCTAAATTTGTAGGCTTTCTGAATGCAGGGATGAAATATTCTTTGCTCCCATCTGCACCCCCATCTCTATATAGGACCACGCTCAATTCAAGAAATACTAAGGAAAGACACTGCAATTCCTAGGTGCTAAAGTTAAAGGGGAACGGGGTATACAGTGGAGCTGGGTTTAGGGCTAGATGTAGAATGGACATGTGATTTATGGTCTGCATCCTGACACCTTTGAGAGTGATGGCAGCACTATTATTCATAAGCAACAGGGACAATTTATAAACCAAGTCTGCCCTAGGAAAATCAGGCAAATGGTCACCCCAGCCAGAAAGGTCATTCCAAATAGCTGTGATTTACTCTAGAGCTCCCAGAGGGAGCTGCCAAGCCCCTGGGTCACTGATTCCCTGTGCTTATAGTCTGAGGGTCTCCACAAGATAGTGCCTGAGACCGAAAGCCCAGTGCCAGTAAGTTCTTCCTTCTATCTAACCGCGATCCTTAAAGATTCAAACTAATCCCACTTTAATTAACCTCAGGGCAACAGAAAACAATGGCAGACCAAGGCAGCCTCAGAAAAGAAAAAACACAGCTCAGTGTCCTCATTCTTGGTAGGAATTCCTCATTATGAGCTCCACTGCCGGTTCTCCATCCTTCAACTGAACCAAACTCAATCTGGCTGGCTCTGGAATATAAAAGCTGAGGAGTTTGGAATCACTCCCAAGGGGAACACAGTTCATCTTTAACTTGCCCCAAATCCCCAGGAGCTTTCACCAACCAAACCCAAAAAAGAAAGGGCACCTGTGAGACCTGGAAGCTCTGCCCTCAACCAAAACTTATCTGTGGGGGATCTGATCTCTAACAAGAACAGGCTCCCACCCTCTCCCCACTCCCAGCCCCCAGAGAGCTGTTCAAGCCCACAGCAGAGCAGGGCTGATTATGAAGACGCTAAGAACAAGGGAGCCTCTCTTCCTCCCTCCCCCACCCTCCATCAGGAGCTGGTGTCCCTGTGGAGGGTAACGAAGGACCTCTGACTTCTTTTAACAAGACAAAAAAGAAGTTTCAGATGGGGGGTGGGGAGAGGGCCCAGAAGGGGCCCCAGCAGGCAGGTTCCAGCAACCCAAGCTCAACTAGCAGATATATGCCAAAGCTGAAGGTTGATGGAAGTCAAATGCTCCAACCCACTCACCACCATTCTTTCCCCCCTTTACAGTCACATATATTTGACTTCCAAAAAGTTATTTAAGAAGCACTTATAGCCAGGGTGACTATTTGATCACACAGAGGTCACTGAGACAATGCAGACTAAAACAAAAGGGCAGGCCATGGGGCCCCAAGCGACCTTGGGCTAGTCATTTCACCTTTCCCAGCTTTGGTTTCTTCATCAACAAAATGACACAATAGGTTGATGTTTTATAGGGTTCTCCCCGGTGCTCCAAGGGCTTAACATTTAACTCTTATTTATTTGCTGAAGAAATAGCTAAAGAAGGAGAATCAGTAGGAAGAAGCAGAACTCAGGCCAATCTTTCAATTTCTAATTTACAAGGGAACATTTTCACTCTAGAAATTGGGCATATCTACCACCTTCACGGGTCCCACTTTTTCTCCCCCACCGACCTTCGAGCTTTGTTGATGTCAATCTTAACTGCAGGACTGGAAGTCTCATGAGGCAATAACATAGTCAAATTAATTTTGCCAATGCTGATACTAAACCACAAACTCGGTTTGCAATTCCTAGCAGTAATTCTAGCCATAAAAGTGAAATGCATGTTCCTTGTGATCTAATAAACCCATTGCCTGGATAAAAATAAATCACTTACTGAATAATAATTCCCAACAAATTCCTGCAGTCTTTCAGGTCCCCAAGTGCTATGAGGGATATGCCCAGTCCAAAATAAGGTCATTATCTTTAAAGAGGGTAGGATTGGAGGGTGGAATAGATAGAACTTCTTCCCCCTACCCCCATCCGCTCACACATACACAAAATCAGCCCTAACACACACACACACACACACACACACACACACACACACACACACACACACACACACACACACACACACCCCTCTCTCGCTTTGACTATACCAAGATAGGTTTGCCCACCTTAATTGCGGTTAAAAAATGGAAAGTGTGGAAACCCCCTCCCTGACTCTTCTGTGTAAGTATATTGCAACCATGGGGTGCTTGCTCGGCTGCCCACTGATGATACACTAAAGAAAGCCCGTTTTTATCCACACGTAAAATGAAGCTGCACCTCTCCTATACCTGCCGGAAACTACCCCGGTCTGCACACACGCCTGGGGAAAATATGCACTGCACCCCGTGAGTTACCTGGAGTACGTTTGCTAAAATCGACAGGAAGAAGGGACGACGAATGCAATTCAAGTGCTGACGGTTGTACTCATGTGGGGGGAAAAAAAAACAAATGCAAGCCGGGAAGTCCCCAGTGGTGCCTGCACCTGGGAGGCGACTGAAAGGATGGATGCGGGAGTGAGGAAGTGCAGGGAAAGGAAAGAGCAGGCGGAAGGCGGGTCACAAAACTGCTCACCTGTCCGTACACCTTGATGGGCTCTGGCTGCAGGGCAGCGCTCCTTCTCCTCCGGAGAGGCTTCTCGTCCGCCCCCCGGGTCTCCCCGCGCGCCCACAGCCGCAGCTCGCGCGGGTCGCCCTGCACCACGAGGAAGCCCCGCTCCTGGGGCAAGGGCGCGCGGCCGCCGTGCAGTGTCCGCGTCCAGACCTCGCAGAGAGCCCCGGGCGGCAGCAGCGCGACCAGGGTGAATAGGAAGGGGAGTCGCGACTCCCTCCTGCTGCTCCGTGTCGCCATGTTCGGGCGAACGCTACTGCAGGTGGCGCCGCCGCCAGGAGAGAATGTGCAGCGCGAGGCCGGCAGAGCGGCTGGGCCGGGGCCGCGCGCGCCGCTCCCGGGGCTCCAGGCCGCCCGCGCCGCTCCGGGCAGCCCAGCTGAGCCCGCCGCCGCCGCCGCCACTGCCGCCGGGCCCCGCTCGGCTCGGCGCGGCGCCGTCACGTGTGAGGCTCGCAGCCGCTTCGCGCACTTTCTCCGCTCGGCGGCCTCGGCGGCGACTCCGGCCCCTCCCCCGCCCAGGGATGGGGAAGTCGCGGCAGCCGGGGCGCGCCCCCTTCCCCGGCAGCCGGGGCACACCGCGTGGTCCACTCTGCGGCAATCGCCAGTTGGGGGGCGGAAAGAGGGGGGGCTCGCTCGACTGGGCTTCTTTGGAGTTTGTTGTCTCCTACGCGGGGTCGCGTCCAGGTCGTCTTAATCGGTGGTCAGTCTCCTTTCTGACTGCAGGGCCTTCTGTCCCATTAGGCGACCACCTCCCTCGGCTCCGCGGCATCCCCGCCTCCAGGTGAGAGCCCAGAACCCAAGAAAATTAGCTTCGGGAGCACAGCGGCATATTAGAAGCCAGGTGAACCGTGCCCATTCTGAAAGGCAGAGTTTCAACTGCTCAGGGCACCAAATTGGATGTGAAATAACTATAGCCCCAAACTACTCTGGATCACGTTTAACTGCCCCTTGCCGAAGCTCAGGAAATACACACCCTGCACAGAGGCAGTGAAAGCTAGGGAACACATTCAGTCCAAGACCTGCCACACCTGGGCAATTACACAGTTAACACATTGGACCCTTGCAGGGGTGGTACCTGCAGGGACTGGGCCCCAGCACAGGGCTTGCTGGTGACCCGTCCAAGGTGTCCCAGCTCTGTGCCACCCCACCTTGGCTGCAAAGTGGGCACACAGGCCAGGCAGTCCCTTGAGCCATCAGCCTCACGGCTGCAAATCCTCTTCAAGGGTAGAAAGCTTGTCACTGGGGTCAGGAGGGGACTGACACCCCAAAGGGGAAATAACACAGGCTAGCCTCTAAATTCAGTTGGAAGATCCAGGCTCTCTTTGAACCACAAGGTGATCAAATTTCTGCCTTGGGAACAGCTGAGGCACACCCAAGGTAAATATCTTTTGCGGTTTATGGGAGTAGCCAAGTCTGATATTGGAGTTCTGGACCTAGAACCTGTTTTGTAGTAAGACTAAAAACAGGGAGCAGAACTGAAGGAAAGACTGCTTCTATAGTTGCGCCCAAGTCCTTGGCTTAGAGGGAGAAGGGGGTGGTCATTCAGTCCCCACAAATACTCCTCATCTCAACAAACCACAACACCCAGTGTGTATCGTACCCCTGCCCAGTTCAAGTACAACAGCCTTCCCCCACCATACCACCACTGACAGCCGGCCAAGGAGGACCAGCGTTCCTCCCCTCCCTAAACCCAGCATTCTGCCACCTTCCCCAAGCCATGCCAGACTAGCTGGGGACCTGGACCCACATTCTGCTGTCCCAACGTTGTCCCACTCCCACTTGTCTCCCCAGTCAAATGCTCCTTCCATCCATCTCAAAATAATCACATAACCACCCAGTTCTCTCCACCAAGCAAATTCCTCATGCTCTGAAAAAGCTGCTAGAGCACGTCCTGCTCCCACTCCCATCTCATCCCCAGCTGCCTTATATCACCTCACCAGGACAGGCCACCCTGTGGCCTCCCAAGACAAGCAGCAAAGACATTTCAACCACCCTCCACTAATGAACCCCTAAGGGAAAATGAGGGGACTCTGGCTAGAGTGGATGATTCAATTATTGGGTTTTTTTTTTCCAACATATATTTAATGAGTAGCTTCTCTACAAGAGTAAGCATCAGAGTCCCAGCAGAAAACAGAGACACGTGTCCCCTAGGCTTAGATTTGAAGATAAGGAACTGCTTTCCCCAAACAAACCACTGGCTTGAGTTTCAGATGGCAATTTGCAGGAAGGATTTGTAGGGCAGGGGCAGCTACTTGCTGATTTTGATTTTGATTTGCAAGTTGGATGCTGGAGAACTGGCAAGAATGCCCAAACATGGTTAATTTACTCCTTGAAAGCCCTCCTCTATAATCATTATCTACATTCCAAACCATTCTCAGGTGGATAATCAGCAACCCCTGAGACTGTGTGTGCCTCATAACCACAGGGTACTGTGTACAGCACGCAGAATTTTGAGTGTAATGGTCCACTTTTTAGCTTTGGAAACTTGGCAAAATAACCTCTGAAAGGTTGTTTTCTCACCTGCAAAATAAGGGTCCCGCAAACTGCTCTGAGAGCACCAAATGAGACCCAGTATGCAAAATCAAATAACTGCACAAATCATGAAGTCCCCAGATAGGAGTACTATATTCGGGTGGCATTGGAGAGATGAATTCTAGTCTTGGCTTGGCAACCAAATTACAGTGTGATTTCTGTCCTGGTCATCACCCTCTCTGAGTGGTGATTTTCTCATTTGTAAAATGAAAAGAGACCTTGCAGACACTTTCCCTGCTCCCTTGGGTCCCCCACCTGGGCTCTAGATGGCCGCAGCCATGGGGAGACTACAGAGGAAAAGGCTAGGAGCCTACTGCACAATGCCAGCGGGTGTTCCCTGCTTCAAAACCACATCTGGGTTGTAAACATGCCACCACTTCCTCCATGCCTCCAAAATAACACCAACACAGGAGTGGGAATGCAGACAGAAAAGGCCCAACTGCCAGTCCCTATACTCCAAATGAGTCAGACTTAAAACACCCTCTTTGAACCTTCCGTCCATCCGAGGCCATTCTTTTTTTTTCTTTTAAGATTTATTTATTTATGCATACAAGCTGGGGTGTAGGCCAGAGGTTGGGGGTGGGGTGAGAGGATTCAACAGAGACAGAGTGGGGAGCAGAACAGGCAGATCGACTGAAGTACACTGCTGAGGGGAGTAGGAGGAGAGACAGGAGAGGTCTGCTGCATCATGTGGGAAGCTCCCTGGCTGGGGATTGAACTCGTGCTTCAGTGGCTGTGGATAGCCTCCTAGTGCTGAGACTTAATCCATTGCGCCACCAGGGAGGCCCCATCCTAGGCCATTCTGAGCTAGGGCTGGCATCAGGGCTAGGAAAAAACCACCCAGAGATCACAGTGTCCCATATTTTTATCCACATGGAATCAAGCTGAAAAAAAAAAAAAGCGGCAAGGATGCAATGGAAAGAAGAGTTCTGTTGGAAACCCCAACACCTAACTGGCCAACTTTCTATTGTCTCTTTTCATGGCATGACCTACCCAGATGCTGGGATCTGTCTGTCCATCTTCCCCCAGAGTCCCTGGCCTGGACAACTTCTCTTCATCCTTCAGGGTCACAGAGCCCTCCTTCAGCACCTCAACTTACAACCCCTCATTCTAAGGCGCAAAGGCACACACACACACCATCCCTACCACCTCATCTAATCCTCCCTCCATAACCTTTTGTACCTCCTCTCTGGTCCCATTACTTATTTAGCCTCTTCCTCTTAAACTACAAGCTCAGGTGTGTCTTCTCTTGTCTGTGTCTTTAGTGCCCAGCTTAATCCTGGCACATAGTAAGCACGCCATGGTATCTGTAGAATCTGTGTGCATGAATGTAGGGGAAGGTGCCCCCCCACCATTGCCTGTGCTGAGAGTTGGGGATTAGTTAAGGGTCAGTGTAGTTGAAACTGAGAACTTTTCTTACTACCATTTGGCCCTTACCACTTCTTCCTCCCAAAGCTGGCCGAAGTGACAGTGAGAACTCTGAACCACTAAAGCAGCATTTGGTGTGGGGAACATTATTCCCTCTTCCATAGCACTTTAGCAGAATAACTACCATTTACCTTACTGGTCAGGGTAAGATGGTGCGGAGGTTGTGAATATGTTGTAAAATTTTTTCCCTGCCCCCCTCACCCCCCAGAAAACTGAGTAATTCATCAAAATGGCCTAAGGAAACTCCTTGAGTAACATCTTCAGCTAAAGGATGTTGGGAGAAAGGGGAAGGGAGAAAAAAGAGGGAGGCACTCTTCTAAATTATGGGAGAAAAAAAGAGGGAGGCACTCTTCTAAATTAAGGTTTTCCTTTATATATGTAAATGTCTCTTACAAACCAGTAACTTCTATTTAGTTTTCAGAACTTTTCCTATATCTGATGTTCCTTAAAAATAGCCAGTTCAGATTAGCCTTATGCCAGAGTCATATTTTGGGGTGGCAAAATTTTGCTCCCTCTACCATAGAAATGCCCTCATACTTCCAAGAAATCATTCTTTCTCCTGCAATTGCCGAAAATTCCTTTAGCTGAGGCAAAGACCAGGGTGATTGATGAGGTTTGAAATACAGATGCACTGAGAACATAGAGTAAGTTACTTATATTCCTTCTCTTGAATAAATTAAATTCAAAGAGGACGTTCTGGAAATAGTAGTAACTTACTTGCACACAGCAACGATTTATATTTGCATAGTATTACAGCAGGATGATGGGTCAGATTTCATTTCACAATACCTTTTTTTTTTTAAAGATTTGTTTATTTATGCATACAAGAGTTGGGGTGTAGGCCAGAAGTGTGGGGGTGGGGTGAGAGGAATCACCAGAGACAGAGTGGGGAACAGAACAGGCAGATTGACTGAAGTATATTGCTGAGGGGAACAACGGGCAAGGCTGGAGAGGTCTGCTGTGCCTTGTGGGAAGCTCCCTGGCCAGGGATCGAACTGTGCTGCAGTGGCTGTGGATAGCATCATAGTGTTGAGACTTAACCAGTTGCGCCACCAGGGAGGCCCTCACAACACCTTTTTGAAGTGATCCAAAGCAGGCAACATTGACACCCATTTTACAGGTTTTGGAAATTTACACTCAAAAAGGATTGACTTGCCCAAAGTCCAAACCAGATTCTCTCTGACACTTTCTACTACATCTGGCACCTCCCTTAGGAAGAGAGAAAAAGAGCTGATATTTCAAGTCCTGGGTGGGGCAAGAAATTGAGAATCAGGGCAGAAAAGAGAAGACAGAGTTGCCCAGTTCTCCCCTCTTTCACAGCTTTGTCCTGCTTTAACCCTCTCAAAAATAATAGGTCGCCCAGGCACCTAGTCAGGTGTGGTCCTCAATCACCCACTCATTTCTCACCCTGATTGGACCAATTGGGGAACAATGTTACAATGCTCGCAAGTCAAATCCTGTTTTCTTTCTAGAAGATAAATGTAATGAGAGTTTTGGGTTTCAGCTTTTCAAATGAGGGATTTTAGTTCAAAACCTGTAAAGGAGCATAGTGTTTAGAGAGTGCCCTCAAATTTTAGTTCCACTGCTTTCCCTGAGGGGGTCTTTCCTTGATCTCTCCGAAACTCATCTTCTTGAACTCCTATTGCAAGAAAGTATTTACATTTTCGGCACAAAGTTGTGCAGCAAAAAGTCATTATTGTTATGGAAATTCCAGGACCAAAACTCCTGATGTAAAACAATGGCTTTCTAAGAATTACTGGGAAACTATCTCTTCCCCTGTGACTGTAGAATGGGACTCTCCCTCCTGGATTTGGAGTGAATGGAAGAAGCTAAAGCTGAAGATTCTTTGAAAGCTGCATTATTATATACCAAAGGCTTGTTCATCCTTCCCTTTGAGCCTTCGCAATACAATAAGGTGAGCTCAGCTTTAAGCAACTGGAGTGACTAGACACCAGCATGCAACTTGGACACAACTCAAGTGTGTGACGCTTTAGTTCAACAGTTGCCGTGGAGTGCTCTTGGGGCTATCAAGATTGGGTAAGGACAGGCCCAAGCTAGTTTCCTAATAAGGACCTAGGAAACGTGCCTTCCATTTTCTTGTACAGGAGCAGAAAAAATTCTCCCTTTCCGGTCTAGGCTCTTTGGCTATTCTAATAATTGAATTGATAGGAGACAGAGTAACAGGAGAAAGACAAATGATGACAGACATTTACCTATAAGAAAGCTCAAAGAATTTGGATTCCAAGAAAATTGGGCAATTGAATTTTCTATGCCAACCTGAGCTGAGGAATGAGATAGGGGTCCGGGCTTCAAAGGGGAGGAGGTTAATTCACAGAAGGACAAGAACAGTGTGTGTTTGGTAATTAGATGTTTGCTCTGCCATTCACATTAACAAGTTATCTTGGTAATAGCTCTCTTTCTGTGTCAGACCCCTCATCTAAATTCTTTTGGCAGTTGAGGGCAAGGTAAATGTTTTTCCTGATTGCAGTTGGATTTTGCTTGCCTTGAACTCAAAATAATTCACATGCCAACATGGCACATTTTGGGGTGGCACATTCTCCTCCCCTTTGCCTATACCAACAAAAAGTCCACTTGACTTTTTTTATTTTGCGTAGAAGTACTGTGCTGTAAGCCAGAGGTACAGGGAGTGACAGGAGTCACCAGAGACAGAGTGGGGAGCAGAAAAGGCAGATCTACTGAAATGCACTGCTGAGGGGTGCAGCAGGCGAGACAGGAGAGGTCTGCTGTGCCATGTGGGTTAGCTCCCTGGCTGGGGATCAAGCAGGCTGTGGCAGTGGTAGCACTGAGTCTTAACCCCTAGGACACCAGGGCGGTACAAAAGGTCTGCTTCTGAGTCTTCCCAAATTCACCCCAATGTCCCCACAGTCCCCAGCCTTGATTTATGCCTCTCTTGAGAGGAATCATGTTCTGCCTTCCATTATAACAACTATCATGGTACTTACCTACTTACCTCTTTTTCTAAAATTTAAATAGGTGTTTGGACCTACTCCTCTGTCTTGCATTTAATAGATTATAACCTTCCAGGTTTAAATGAATAGCTGTGGAGTTGGGGTGGTGGGGTTACTCCAACAACTACTCACACCCATTGACAGTTAGTTCTGTAAGGATGAATGATTCTGAATGACTGCTCTTGGGAGGATGAATTTCCCATCCTGATGTCCACACCAAAGAATGCTAGAAAGACAGCTCAGTGTCCTCTCAGTACCACGTAAGTCGCCTAGCCAAGCAGTTTTCCTGTTGCAACGTACTTTCATGTGTGACTTAGTCATTACTGACTGCCCTGGGACAGGGCTAACAGGACACAAGTGTCTAAAAGATCTGGCCACTACCAGCAAGGAACTGGAAGAAAGAGAAGACAGATCAGCAAAGCAGCAAACGTTTGTGCAGTGTTACATTAATAAAATGAGTTGGCCATTATACCAAAGTGGCTTAAGGTGTTGGTGGCCCATACAAGCGAACCAAAAGCTAAGCCTGTAAAATTTAAATGCCTCAAGGTTAAGAAATAGAAATCTAAGGAAAAACAATCACAGTCAAGTAGACATTAAACTATAGCCAATCATAAAAATCCCTTCCTTTGCATCTGCACCTTCTCTATATAGATCTTTCCCTGGCTCTTGGAGGCTGAGTATGCCTAACTCTGAACACTTGGTGCTGCCCGATTCGAATCAATTTTGGCACAAAGAAACCCTTAAAATGCATAATATGTCTGTTTCTCTTTTAACAACAGAAAGATTTCTGTTTTGAAAACAACCCAAAAAAAAAAACGATCCCTGAGTTTGGGTAAGTAAACTGGGGAACACCTGGAGAACAAGACCTTCTGAGCAGTGGTTTCAAGTGTCAAATGTGTGGATGGGGATGGGGGATAAAAGGGGAAGCATGGAGATGCTAGAAGGCTGAAACTGCTATGTACAGGAGGGCCAGGAAGTTATTTGATGTATCTGGGAAGAACGAGGAACGGCTTTAAGGCAGGAGGGTGGAGGCAAGGTTGGATGTCACAGTAAATAGGGCGTCAGCTGCAGAGCTGGGAGAGCAAAGGACATGGTGTGGGGAGAATGGGACCTTAAATGGAGCGCGTCTTCTCATGTGTTGTACTGTGGTACAGGGTGGTTTATGGAGGTGAGGTAACCAGAGCAACCGGAAGAACACTGCTTCCATCAGCCATTTCACCAGGTCCCCCAATACACGCTTCCTCTATCCACCTTTGTCTGTCTCTGGCAATAGCATGGGGAGGCACCTGATTCATATGCATGGGATCTTTCTCTCACTGGGCACTCCAGAGCTTACCTCCACTGTCTGCCATCTCTAAATCCATCACAGTGGAAATTTTACACAGTGTCATCAGCGGAATTAACACCTGTTAAAATGATCCCACTAGGCTCAGAACTGCAAGCACTTTTAATGAGGTCCCTGCATAAAGGAATACACTTACTCAGAGCCCTTAAACAAATTATATTAAATCTTCCACACCAAATAAATTATTGAATCACTGATTAGGGTTTGGATCATACCAACAGATCTACTCAAAGGCCATTGCTGTCTCATTTGGGGTTTGACACAATGCCAGAGCTAGAAAATGCCCAGCCACCTAAACTGAGGGCTAAGTGAAAAAGCCTTTCCCTCTTAATGGTTATTTAAACAAGAACTTCAATGCTAAATTCGCAGTGGATTTTGTGTATAAATTTCCTTTGCATTCTAACATTATGTAAATGACAAGCCCAACGAAGTGCAAATTAAGACTATTCTTAATTCTAAAAGGCTGCTATTCTGTGATAATGACGCCATGGAATACTTCACATTCCGCTAAGCACGGTGTGTGGTTCCTGCTCTCCCAGCTGCCTTATTCGCCTCCCAGCGGGTTGGGGTAGCCACTGTGTCCTCATTTTTTTGTGCCCACTACAGTCGGACCCTACCCTTCACCCTTCTTGGTACTCCTGATTTATTCTTGCCAAGATCATTTAAACACATAAATGGAACAAGAGGTTGATAAAGGCTTATCCTCCCCCAGGGAGCAAGGTGGAGACTCACTCGAGGCTTTGCAGTGGGAGCCAGCTCACAGGGCGTGGTATACCAGCCGGGTCATCTCAGGCACCTCCTCAGAGCCTAATCTTCTGTAAAATGAATCACCTACCTCTGCAGATTTAAAAGACTAAAGGAGAATGTCCATGTCAGAGGCTTGGATCAAACCCTGGGACATTCAACTTGATCATCAAATAATAGCTATCATGATGGCAAGTTCAGGATAGATATTTTTTGCTGAATCAATTTGACTATTTGGTGGTTCTCAGGTTTTTATTCAGGTCTGTATGTGTCCCTTTGACCTCACTCCAGGTTGACATGTTGCTATAAAAGCAAGTCTCAGATCTGGTTCTGCCACACACAAACACAAAAACCCTTCTTAACCAATAGCACAGAGGCTCAGGATAGGCCTGTTCTAGGCCTTTCTCTCACCACACCCTCCCACCCCCACCTCAAGCCCCTGACAGGAAAACCCAGGCAGAGGAAGCAGGAGTGTTCTGAGGTCAGGGTTCACCAAGCTCTGGGCAAACCAAGCCACAGAGTCTCCTATTAAGGGAAGGGATAAAAGAGCAGACGACTCCACCCCTTGAGCAGCAGGAGTGAGCTTGCTATTTGCTGGATTCCTAGAGCTTGTCCAAGCAAGCCCATTCCAGCCAACCACATCTCTTAAGCAACCCTGGTTTCACCAAATGAAAAATTAATACTGATATCTCTTATGCTAATTCATGCATCATCAGGTTCAGATTTAGGTAATGATGTATCGCGAGTTCTTGGTGAGGCCACCTCTGCGGTGTGCATTACCAAACAGAGTGCTTCAAATGCTGATCCCACCTGGACCACGGACGCCTGACCAGGATGCTTCAAATGCTCAAGTCTGCTCCCAGAGTAGATTCAAGTTCATTAATGATCATGCATATGATGCTGTTTATGTTAAAATATTTAAAAGTTGATTATGGACTACATAACAACTATGAATAAGAAAAAGCTTCCAGCATCAACGAAATAGGAGAGCAATGTAAATTATTGGGATTTATAATAAGAAAAAAATATGCATTTGATCTTTGTGCCATTTCTAGCACAGAGCTCCCAAAATTCTTGGAATTTCCTAAGTGATAAAAGCAATGAGGTACCTTTTGTTATTCATAACAAACCCCTTTTAAACCCTCTAAAGTGTATGTTAATGAGGTGACTTTTGGAAAGTCTCTAGGTAACCTAAAAAATGGGGGCTGGTTGCCAGGAGAACCAACTTAGATTAGAGGGTTGGAACTATCAAACCCATCCTGACCTCTGGGAGGGAGAGGAGGGTGAATCGATGGCCAATGGCCAATGATTTAATCAATCAAGGCTGTGTAATGAGGCCTCAGCAAAATCCAGGAAAGTCAAGCAGCTTCCTGGTTGGTGAACACAACAATTCGAACACACCTAGAGACAGCACTGAAGCTGCGAGCTTCTTCCCACATTCCTTGCCCCATGTTTCTCTTCCATCTGCTTTTGCCTGAGTCATATCCTTTTGTAATAAACCACAATGTGATAAGTAAGCTGTCTCTCTCAGTTCTGTGAGCTGCACTGGTGAGCTCCACAGGAGGGGTCATGGAATCTCTATATCGGGTTGGTCCTAAGTACAGGCAACACCATGGGCTTGCAGCTGGCATCTGGGAGGGGGACAGGGGGCAGTCTAATAAGATTGAGCCCTTAAACTGTGTGCTCTGCTATATCTCCAGGTAGATGGTATTTCGAGACGTTTCAGACAAGGAGGGCAGAGCTGGTTGACACCATGGCAACCCAGGTCTCACCTGCCCCCCACCTGCTGCCAGGGCTGACGAGACTACACCCCAGGAGCTCATTAAAAAGGGAAGTGACTTAGAAACTGCTCTCTGGATTGATAAATGACATCCCAGAAGTGCCTGCACAGTGCACCCCAGTTGGGGTGGAGGGACAGTTTCTGCACCCTATTTAAGGCCGGAGCCCTCACAATCCCCTCACAGTTGTTCTTACCAAGGATTCTGGCCCCCTAAGAATCTCTCACTGGTGTGCCTTTATTCTCTCTCTAAATAAACTGTGCTTTCGTTTCTGCTAAAGACATGGCTGTGAATCCAAATTCTCCTTACAACACAGTCATGAACTGAGGAATTCCTGAATCCAGGAATCCCTAAACCTGATAACAGTGTCAGAATTGAGTTCTTTTGTAGGAGACTCAACTGGTGTCATAGGATGCTCAAAGTGTGGAAAAGCCGCACATCTGCTGTCAGAAGGTAAGTGGTGTTGTAGTGACCACAAGGTGTGAAGGAAGACAAGGGAGAAAAGCCCAGAATTATTGAAAATTTTTGAGCATAGACAGTGAGCACAGCACCTTGGGGTGGTCATTTGCCCTAATCAGGAATTCCTGCCTTGGGGGGTGGTCAGCTAACCCTTTTTTTTTTTTAAGATTTATTTATTTATACATACAAGAACTGGGGTGTAGGCCAGAGATGTGAGAGGATTCACCAGAGTCAAAGTGGGGAGTAGAACTGGCAGGCTGACTGAAGTACACTGCTGAGGGGAGCAACAGGCAAGGCAGGAGAGGTCTGCTGCGCCATGTGGGAAATTCCCCGACCGGGGATCAAACGATCAAACTGGTGCCCCAGTGGCTCTGGATAGCTTCATAGTGCTGAGACTTAACCTGTTGCTCCATCAGGGAGGCTCTCAGCTAATCTTCTAACCAAAGAATTCACACCCTGGAGGTAGCAATATATCAGTGTTTTGGTTATTCTAATCTCAATCAATGCAAGCGATTTTTGTTACTAATTAGCATAACAAATGTTAAAAATGGATTTTCATTAGTGGCTTGTTAATTAGCTTAATGAATATTAGAAATGGACTCTCTTTAGTGAATTCATAAATATTTAAAACATATGGCTTGTCAAAAATATTTTACAGACATACCCATCAATTGCACAAACAGGTGTAGGAAAACAATTCCTCTAGCCTCAGGATGGCAACAGAATCTTGTTCCTTAACTTGTTCTGGGTGCTTGGGTATGAGGATTCTGGTTGCCTGTAACCAACTACAAGTTTAACCAAATGCTGTCTCTGGAATTAGTATCTGCATCTAGAAAAGCACATTTAAATTATGTGTGATGAGTCGCATGTCTTAAAAGCAATATGACTTAAGGTGCTCCATTACTGATAAATATTTATTTAATAAATAGCTGCATTTGTGAAAGAATCAGTCATAGGATCTGCTGTCAATGAAATCTGGCAGGGACGTCATGGGGTGAATTCATTTCTAGGGCTACTAAAACAAATCCCATTGACTAAGCAGCTAAAACAACAGAAATTAATTTTCTCACATTCTGGAGACTGGAAATCTAAGATCCAGGTGTCAGCAGGGTTAGTTTCTTCTGAGACCCCCTCTTGGCTGGCAGATGGCTGCCTTCTCATGGTGTTTTCATAAGGGCGTTCTTCTGCGCATGCCCATCCCTGGAATCTCTTCCTCTTCTTATAAGGACGCCGGTCATGTTGGATTAGCACTCACCCGAACGCTTCATGTTAAGATAATCCCCTCTTTAAAAACCCTGTCTCCAAATATGGCTACATCTTGAGGCGCTGGAGATTGGGACCTCATCATGTGGATTTTTGGGCGGTCATAATTTAACCCATCACAGGAAGTAACTAACCTGCACCTACTCTAACTTGGCAACTAACCTAATCTATTAAAAAGAACTAATGATGAGGCATAACCTGAATGTGTGGTTGTAAGTCATCCTGTTGGGAACCTAAGCTAAGCTGGAGGTAGCAGTGTCACAGGGCAACCCCAGTGTGAAATGGGGTGGCCTGACTGTGGATCCTCACCTGCACACACTTAAAAGGGACTTATAATGAGACCCAATTGCAGGCACACACACAAAAAAGCTTAATAAAGGGTTTATTTACAAAAAGGGGAAAATGAAGAAAGGAATGACTCAGGGAGAAAGAGATAAATTGGTAAACGCATCCTACCAGTTCTGCTGAGCTGGGACCCCCAATAGCATGCTGAAAATCAGTGAAAAACTGAGGGACCCCTAGGTCACACATGTCTGGTTATATACCAAGCCTGGCTGCTTAACTCTACCCTCAGTTCCCAGCAATCTTCCCTTCGGTGGTGATGACATTATGGGATTTGTAGTCCTTGGTGTCTTGGATCTCTTTGGTCTGGAGTAGGGGGAGAGTCCATAAAACCTGTGTTTGTGGAGTTCATCCAGGACAACCTTCCCCCCGCACAGCATTATACAGGTTCTCAGGAGCAGTGCATGTGCTGTGATAGAACTGTAGCTGCATGTCACAGAGACCTGACATGCTGGTAGCTTACACAAGACAGAAGTTATTTCTCTCTCACAGAAAATGGCATGTTGGCCTTGTTTTCTGAAGCTGTCAGGAAATCAGGGCCCTTCTCTTGCTGCTCTGCCATCCTGGGTCCCTCCTCTGTGTTCGTGGTCATGGATGACTCACAGACACCTTTGTTCCAGACAGCAGGCAGGACGGAGGGCACAGACACAAAGGGCACCCATCACTGCTCACACCTCCTTGGCCAGAGCCAGTCACTTGGCCACACCGACCCACAAGGGACATTGGGATGTAGGATTATCCTGAGGATCTGGGTGTCCACCTAGAAATCAGGGGTTCTGTTCCCAAGGGAAAAACTACTAAGAAACAACCAACATTCCCTTCCAAAATCAGAGTAGTAGTGAGGGAATAGGACTGAGAATCAGCAGGCTCGCTCCGGCTCTGGTGCTGGAGCTCTAAAAGCACTGAAATATTTGTGTAGCCATTTGTTACTGTCCTAGTCCCTGAGTACTGCCCTCCTGCCCCCATGCTGTCCCAGCCAGCCCTTGCCTCCCTCAACACCAGGGACTTCCTCCAGGATCTAGTAATTAAAAGATTAATTAATGCCTGGTCCGCCAGGGGCCTCCCAGAACCTGAGTCTGCCCAAAGGCTTGTGTCCACTAGGATCAGTCAGTGCCCTTGTCTTGTTGACGTTTAAATGTTCCAAATGTAATTCATGGGAGCAATATCTGGAAATCATATTTTATGAAAAAGTTGAATTAGGGATATTTAACCTAAAACAGATATTTGGCAAGGGGAACAGCTCAACCATCTTTAAACATTTATTATAATAAATATTACCTTTAAAATTTATTTTTTATGTGTCTATTATGTGTCAAGACCTGGACTAGGCTTTATATGTGCTTTCTCAAATTCTTAAAGCAATCCTGGATGGGGGAATTTGTCAATTTACTGGCAATGACACTGAAGATCAGAGACGCTGAGTTACTTGCAGAAGGCATATCCCCAGAGTCAAGATTCAAACCCTGGGAGGTCTGCTCCAAAATGGAAACTCTCCCACATTCCATCCTGCCTCCCCTGCTCAGGAGGAAGTGGCCATATTTACATTACTCTACAGAGAAGGGCTGACATCTTACAGGAGACTCCAGAAGGAAAAGTGCAAACTAAAAACAAATAACTGACAATCAAAATATTAAAAAATGAAATGTATTGGTGACTTGACAGCAAGCTTTATATAGAAATGTAAAAAGGCCTAGAATAGTCAAAGCAGTCTTGAAAAAGAACACATTTGAAGGCTTTATGCTACGTGATTTCAACACTTACCATAAAACTACAGTAATTAAGAAACTGTGGTATTAGCATAAACAGATAGATGGGGGGAAAATAGTGTCCAGAAATAGTCTCATGTTTCTGATAAAACGTTTTTTGACAAAAGGACCAATGCAATTCAATAGTGCAAAGAAAGTCATTGTTTAAAATGGTATTATTAAAAATTTCATATTTATATGGAATTAGTGAACCTCAACCCCTAACTTCACATCATATACCAAATTAAATTTGCAAAATTAAGTTAAACCTAAATGTAAAAGCTAAAACATAAAGCTTCTAGAAGAAAACATAGAATATATACGCAAAGATTTTTACACAAAGAATTGTTTTACACAAAAACATATTAAAAGAAAAAACCAATTCAGTGTTCTTTATTAACATTTAAATTTCTGATTATCAAAAGACTTTGCTACTAAAGTGACTAGAGAAGCCACACACTGGGAAAAATATCTAGTTATACCAAGATGAAGCACTCACAAACAGAACATAAAATAACTAAGATAAATCAATAAAAAAACAAGGTTTCCAATGGGCAAAGGACTTTGACAAACACTTCCCAAAAGAGAAAGCATGAGTGGCTAGTTGGCACAGAGAAAAGATGCCTAGCATTTTTGGTTAACAGGGAAAAGGGAATTAAACCAATGGTTACCACTACACACCCGCTAGCAGGATTAACCTACCAGATGTTGAAGAGGCTGTGGGCCTCATATACGTTGAAACTATGTGAAAGTATATAAAATGGTAAGTCACTTTGGAAAACTGGCATTTTCTTATACTTACCTATCTTGCAATGCAGGAATTGCATAAGAAATGAAATCCTACCGCTACAAAAAAAAAAAACCTGTATAAGAATGTGTGGTTTTGTTTTTAACAGCTAGACGGTAGGATTGGATTCATATACGAGGTATATTTATACAGTGGGTGTTGCCCAGCAATAAAAAGGAGTGAACTATTAACACATTCAGCAATAGATAGATGAACCTTAACACTATTACATAAGGTGAAAAAAGCCAGACATGAAAGAGGACACACAGCAAAGGACTCCACTTATTTGGAGTCCAGGAGCAGACAAAATCAATCAATCAATGGGACTAGAAATAAGACTTGTGCTTATTGTGGGACAATGGGAGAAGGGTGGATAACTAGAAAGGATTACGAGGAAATATTCTATGGGATGGCAATTTTCTACATTTTGATTAAGCCACTGGATATACACAGGTACATTTATCAACACTCATTAAACTATACATTTAAAGTCTGGGCGTTTTATTCTATATAATTATACCTCAATTAAAAATGAATTTAAATAAATAAAAGGATGAGACGAGTTGCCTCTCTCCTTGGCATTGGAAGTATTCAAACTAGACCAAATATTTGTCAGAGATATTGGGGGAACAGGAGGAGGGATTTTAATTGAGAGTACAGACTAAGTCATTAAGAAAAGGAACCCAGATTTCAAGACCTTGACATAAAAGATGTTAAAGTAACTGTTTATTTCAGAAAAGACAATACCTGTCTTCATCTTTTACATTAGAGCATTCAACATAAAGAAGTTGATATTACCAAAAACATGAAAGCAAATGCTTTTGTGTTTTTAATGCTGCTTTTTTTCTCTTTCTTTTCTGAAATTCATCCTGTATCTAGCTTTATCTCTACTTCCCTCCTAACATCCAAGCCCTTAGTCATTCCTCCTTCCCCTATTTTAGAACATGAGGTATTTGCACATTTCCTTTGTTAAACACCTCCCCCACCCCCACTTCTGTCCCTCCTTAAAGAGTCTGCTTGGAAGTCAACTGTACCAGTGAGATTTCCTTATAAACCTCCTCCCCACTGTTGACTTCTGTGCCCATCTGGTCTACCTGTAGCACAGCATTTACTCCAAGCTAAATGAGGTCAAGGTTCCTTGCAGCTTAAAGTCTCCAGCTCTTTGAACACGTGATTCCAGGCTTGATGAATGAAGAGAAACAACTAAGTTGCCAGCAGAAGCGTCTTCCTTATGTTCTCCATGAGGTGGACTGGACATAAAATGTGACCTGGGAAATTTGGCTCTAAGCGAAATACAGGACTTTATGTTAAGTCAGGGGCTACAGAGCCAGCCAGCTGAGATCATCCACTTTGTGTAGAGTCAGAGACTTGCAGCTTTGGGGCTGGGCATGAAGAAATGAAGCCCATCGGATGTCTGAGAATGGGCCTGTGTGGTGCCATGGCTTAGTGGGTGGGGGGAGGGGTGGTGCAGGTGGATGGTTGAAAGAAAAAGGTCAAGTAAACTCACAGCTAAATGCAGAAGCTAATATTTACAGAGCACACTGGCTGGCGCCAGATTCTATGCTAATCACTCTGTATCTATTAGTCTTATTTAATCCTCATTATAACTCTCTGTAGAGGGGTTAAGGAGCATGCCCAAGATTTCCCAGCTAGGAAGTTTGAGAACGGGATCTCACTCCCAGCTCTGTTTGACTCCAAAATCCATGCTTGTAATCATAGGCTCCACTGTACCCCAGAAAAGAATTCCCAGATCACTTCACCCTGCCCACTTACTTCAACTAACCCAGGTGGACCATCGCCTTTCTCACTGCTTTTAGATTTTCTGGAAAGAGGAGCCCCAGTATTCTTCAGTGATGTCTCAGTGTCTGGCATCTTCGGTCAGGGTGTTCTTTTTATTTAACCCGAGTTCTCCCTACCCTTATTTTATCCAGTAGATGAGCTTAAGGATCATTTATATTTATAATTTCAGTGGAGGTGTAATAGGGTAATCCTCAGGAAAAGGGGCGTTCCAGGTTCCCTGCCCCACCCAAGGGAGGGTGGAGCTGAGCAGGGGAGATAAGAAGCTGGAGAAGGAGAGCCAGGGGACTGGAGAAGGAAGGAAGAAGGATGGAGAGTCAGAAGAGGCCCAAGGAGCAGAGAGACATGTAAAGAAGCTGCAATCACCTGGACTGAGTGAAACAGATGTGGGTGACAGACCCATGGGGAGGTTAACAAAGGCAATCAACATTGCCTGATCTGAACTTTGATTTTTCTCTTTTCGTCCCAGAATTGTCTGGCTGTTTCTGACCCTTTTCTTTCTTTTTCTTTTAAAAGATTTATTTATTTATGCATACAAGCTGGGGTACAGGCTAGAGGCATGGAGTGGCGAGAGGGTCCACCAAAGGCAGAGTGGGAAGCAGCACAGGCAGACCGATGGAAATACACTGCTGAGGGGAGCAGCAGGTGAGGCAGGAGAGGTCTGCCGCGCCATGTGGGGATCTCTCCGGCTGGGATTCGAACTCACATCCCTGCTGCCGACAGCTCCACAGCGCAGCGTTCAACCACTGCACCACCAGGGAGGCCCTGTTTCTGACCCTTTTCTATGGGTCCCTGTGGAAAGATGTTTTACACTTGTGGCAGGCCATCAGACCCTGCTTTGGGCCAATCCCATTTGGGTGGACTTTTACCCACCAGGTGATGAGTAACATTGAGTGTTTGATTTAAAACTACATTCTCTGTCTTTTCTAATTGTATTAAAGTTTCTTTCCACTAAAGGTCTTATATGTTTTGTTTTGATGCGGCGGATGGCAGAACCTATTTAGAATGAGCAGGTTTGGGGGCTCTGGGGTGCCCCTCTCCCTGCCCTACAACAGAAGCAGGAGAATGCAGAAACTGCTGCAGTACTAACTTCAAATATTTGGGTGCATCTTCTCTCTGTCTCGTTTTGCCAGGTCTAGGGCTGTGGCATCTAGAGCCATGCAGATGGAGACTGACAAGAGGAAATGATGAGTCAAAAAGCGCATGCTGATGAAATAGAGACTGGAGAATGGGTTCATGCTCACAAAGGAGTAAACACGGCCGACCACAGAGTGTATTGTCTAACCGAGGAGCAAAGCTGCAGGCCGGAAACTTTGGCAATGTTACCCTGAAGTTCTGCAATAGTCTCCCCTGGGTCACTTTGTCTAAACAAACTGAACCCATGTCAAACATATTTAGCACTTATTAGGGACTCATTTCTCCTTTTTTTCTTCCTTCCCTTTACTACATGAGGTTGTATGATGGGGAAATCCTTACTTTCAAATGCAGTGCTATGAGAAACCAGATTAGGTGTCCTCCTCGCTCAAGAGCAGACCTCAAACATCAGTGTTCAACCCCAGATGTCTCAGCTGAGCTAGTGAGCAGGAGGTTTTAAAGCTCTGAACCAGAAGCTGTTAAAGGGCAGAGCAAATGGTAAGAACTACATCCCTAACTGAGCAAAAGGTAGCTAGCCAGTCTTTTTTTTCTTTCAGTTTCCTCCCATTTTTTCTCAACTAAGTGTGCGAAATGGGACTCAGGACAAGTGCATTTTTTTTTAACAATACAGATCTTTTTCAGGAATTATTTATTTATGCATACAAGAGCTGGAGTGCAGGCCAGAGGTGTGGGGTGGTGAGAGGGTTCACCAGAGATAGAGTGCGGAGCAGAACAGGTGGATCTACTGAAACACACTGCTGAGGGGAGCAGCGGGCAAGACAGCAGAGGTCTGCTGCACCATGTGGGTCAGCTCCATGGCCGGGGATCAAACTTGTGCTGCAGTGGCTGTTGATAGCTTCCTAGTGCTGATACTTAACCCCTTGCGCCACCAGGGAGGCCCCGGGGTAAGTACATTTTTACAGAGCCCCAAGCAGAGACAAAGAACCCATGTACTGAGTAATATCCAGGACAACAGCACCAAGCAAAGCCTTCTTGGGGGACCAGGTCAAGGTGAGCCAAATAAGCTCACAAGTACGTAAAGGAGCAAAGGTGAGTCATTTGCATATAGTCCCTGCCTCCCGTGGTTTCTAAGGAAGGATTAAGAAAGGAATTGAACTGGATCAGCACGTGGATTCTTTGCTTCACCTGATGGCTCATTTTAATAAATACACTAGCTCCAGCACCCACCTCGTGGTCTCTGAAACAAGTGCACATGTTTTGCACGGTCCAGAAGCAGGAGCCAGGCTTTCTGGATGTTGCTTAAATTTATAATGTTGTCAGGCTCACCTCAGGGCAGATACATGTTGAGCACACAGGACTGTGAAATTTCCTGAGGAAGCCGTTGGCTAGAGCAACAAAGAGGGCCACCCCAGAGGCCAGGTGGAAGTGTGCATGCTGTGCTGGCCTCTGAGCTCAGAGGGCCCCGGGCTCTGCACGGGTCTGTGCCAGCTGCTGCAGGAAGAGCAGAGGGCCTGAAATTGGGAGGGGCCCAACGTGGACCAGAGGTCTTTTTGAATCTGAATGATGGCGTGATAGAGAACAGACTGACAGATTGCGTAGACTGGTCCAAGAGCCACACTAGGTGAGGACTTTCTAGATCTGAGGCTGATTCTTAAATTGGCAGAAGTTCAGTCTTAGCAAAGTATATGCACTGACATGGGCCATGATCACTCTCCTAGGTAGCAGCCATTTATCTTGAAAACGGTTCCCATCCCTCCTCACTCTGCTCTGTGCTCTGAGCCTGCCAGTATAGACACATCCACAGAAGCCTTGGCTCTCTGGCCTTCAGTGGCCTTGGCCAATTGGGGGCGCAGGCAGGAGATCATAGTGTGGTAAGGAAAGGAGGTCAGGGTTGTTATTCCTCCAGTTTCTACCTTCCCTATAACTGGGTGCCATGTTCCTACTCTGAAGGCCCCAGCTCCCTTCGGGCTGCACCTCTTCTCTTGAGCTCCCCTGCATGGGTTTCCGAGTCTATTTCCTGTCCCTTCAGACCTAGGCAGGTAAACCTTCCCCACTGTTATTAGCTCAGACTATTGCACTATTCCTTGCCAATTCTTTCCATGCTTTGAAAATTGTAGCTCTATTAAACTCTCCTTAAAATAGCCAACCACATGTGCTGTCTCTGAACACTTTTGATATTCAATCAACATGGAAGTCTAACAACATCTGTCAAAACAACAGCATGATGTTAAGATCAGAATAACTGTCCCCAAGGCGAGTTTATGTAGCACCTATGACTTTTTATCTTCTAACTTTATGCGTTTGGATTGTTGCAAAGGGAAATGTGAAAAGCTCTTCATTTTACCCTGGGTACTGTGCCTCCCATTTCAATAAGCTGCCCTTGGATGAATGGGTGTAGCTAGGTAAGAAGAGACCTAGTTAACATGTATAGGAATTAGATATGCTTGCTTTTTCCCTTAATTGCATGAGAATATAAAACTAAGACTATATTGAAATAGCACAATATTAAGAGTAACTAAACATTAACAAGTTATAGTGCAGTGATTCAGCGCAGGCTTTAAAGTTAAACAAGCAGAAATTCAGATCTGATACTTACTATCTGTATGACCTTTGCAAAGTTATTTCTTTAAATCTTGGGTTTTTTTCATCTACAAAATAGTCATAATAAACATACTTACTAGGGCTATTATGAAAGTTAAATGAACTAATGTACATAAAATATGATTATCATGAACACTCAAAAATGTTATCATTGTTATTGCTATCAGTGAAATACTAAAAATCATGATATTCTTTACTATTATTCTTTTATTAAGGTATAATTGAAAATAATGATTTACTTCAAAGTAAGCTATCTCATCAGGTTGTTATGAAGGTTGAATGACTAAATATTTTTTAAAGTGCCTAAAACAATACGTGGCACATAGCTAAGAGCTATATGAGCATTTATTAATAAATAATGTTTAAGTATAAGTACCTAGATATAACTTGATTCCTTTCTCTCTGCCATTGAATTATTCCCAGCCTCCTCTCGTAAGACTACTTTTGGATTTTCCTCCAGGCTGAAATAGAAAAGATGTTTTCAACTTTATGCAGAGATTTTGCTTGGAGTCAAAAAGACCTTTCTGAATACTTGTGCGGTTGTTTCAAGTTCTGAATTTTAAGCATCAGGTCACCTTAGGGTCAAAAGTTATTTTAAGCAAATTTTCTTGAATATTTTATTCCTCATACTTATAAGTGAGATTGCAGATATCTGCAGATACTGAGATACCTTTTATCTCGGTAATAAAGCAACTGAAACTTTCCTTCCTGTTCTAGCTTCTCACCGTCTCCCTAGTCCAGAAACAGAACATGCGGGTAGGAAGAAGTGGCCAGGGCCCAGGACTGTTTATTGTCTGATTATTTAGGGCTTTTTGTCCATTAAATTGAGATATAACTCAGGGTAGTGAAGGGATAAATGTTTTCTTTTAATGAGGCCAGGATTATTGCCCCCATAGTATCAAATTTATGATAATAGGGGAGTATGAATTTCTTATTTAGATGAGATAAAGGTTTTTATATTGAATTAATTCTTGAATTCATGACCTGTGTTTGGTTAGAGATATACTGGGAGAAGGTGGCCATAAGCCAGTGTGGTTATTGCTATCCTGCTCCCCACCCCCTTATCCTCAGGTCTGATTCTTAACTACCTCCTTTCCTTGGGGAACCATGAAACTCCAATTTCAGAGCCTTCCCTCCTTACTGCAGAGCAGCGACACTGAGCTTATGAGTAAAGTCTCTGATGGCCCGTGAAGGCTAAGTACGCAAAATGACTATATACAAGAAAATGCTTAGGGGGACAGAAATGTGATCATCCTTCTAGGGGAAATGGGGGATTCCAAGAGAAAAGGGGATTAAAGCAGAAGGAAAAAGGGGTTAGAGAGACATGATTAATAAAAAAGAGAGGGAAGAGAGAAACTCAGGTTCAAAAAGATGTATGTGAGGGCACTCTCTGAAGGCCTAAGCAGGAACACCCAACTCTTTGTATCAATAATACACTAAATATCTGTATCACTCCCCCCTGCCCCCCATCAGAACCCTAATCCCCAAAGTGATGTCAGCAGGTAGGTCCTTTACGAAGTGTCCTTGTCAGGAGGATGCAGCCCTCAGGATGAGATTGGTGGCCTTATAAAAGCCGCCCCTGGGCCTCCCTGGTGGCCTAGGAGTTAAGTCTCAGTGCTACCAATTCGACGGCCCAAGGCCCACTGCTCCCCTCAGCAGTGTATTTCAGTAGATCTGCCTGTTCTGCTCCTCAATCTGTCTCTGGTGAATCCTATCACCCCTTGCCCCCACACCTCTGGCCTGCACCCCAGTTCTCTATGCAAAAATAAATAAATAAAATTGTTAAAGATAGGTAGATAGATAGATAGATAGATAGAGAGAGAGAGAGATAGAGAGCAGCCTCAGTGAGCTCTCTTGCCCTCTTTCCTCTCTTAGGACACAGTGAGATGACAGCCCCTGTGAGTCAGGTGCAGGTTCTCACCAGGCAAGAATCTGCTGATGCCTTGATCTGGGACTTCCCACCTTCCAGAACTGTGAGAAAGAATTTGTTTATAAGTGACCCAGTCAATGTATTCTGTGACAGCAGTCCACACCAACTAAGACAATAGCACAGAGAGAGAAATTAGAATAAGCACCGCATTTGAACTCCCATGGTCTCTCTCCCCTTGTGTTCGTTAGGACTCTTGGATGTAAGTCTTAGAAACTAAAACTAATTTAAATGTTAAAGGGAACTTATTGGCTTCTTGTAAAGGAAAAGCTTTCTGTTTTCCTCTACAGGCAAATGGTACTAGAGTTCTGGTCTCCAGATGAGGGGACGGGGGTAATTTTCAAACACTAAGCAATTCTGTGACACAACTGCGTGTCCCATAATTCGGCTTTGTTCTGACGTTTTCTACCTGGAGCTAGCACCAAGTTCCACGGGTTAGGAGCTCAGTGTCACAAGACTGTCCCTCAACCTCAGATAACATTTGCAAGTTCTGGTTGTTACCCATGCTCCTGACTGACTGACTTTACTTATTTTTTATTAATTAATTAATCTTTCTTCCATCGTTGTAGTCCCCTCCCCATTGTTCCCCCACCACCACACTGCCCGTGACCCATCACCATATTCCCTTGTGCTCTTCCCTCCTGTGTTTTGACCCCCCCTTCCTCCCCCTCCTTTTCGGTATGAATGCCTCACAGCTCACTTATATGTGAAGGATAGAGAAACCAAACTAAAGGTCAAGAAAAAGCGCCTCCCTGGTGGCGCAGCGGTTAAGCGCTGCGCTGTGGAGCTGTCAGCAGCAGCGATGCGAGTTCGACGCCCGGCCAGGGAGAATCCCACATGGCGCGGCAGACCTCTCCTGCCTCGCCCGCTGCTCCCCTCAGCAGTGTATTTCTGATCTGCCCGTTCTCCTCCCCACTCTGTCTCTGGTGAAGCCTCTCACCGCTCCACGCCTCTGGCCTGTACCCCAGCTGTATGTATAAATAAATAAATCTTTAAAAAAAAAAAAGTCAAGAAAAAGTCAAAACTATCTAGCTGACTAACTGACTAAACTGGAGGTTCTCACAATTTTCTCAAGTTTGTTTCATTTGCTAGTGTGGCTCACAGAAATCAGGAAAACAGATGACCTTCTAGATTACTAAGTTATTACAAAGCATGCAAATGAATAGTCGGGTGAAGAGATACTTCGGGCTAGGTCAGGAAGATACCAGATCTTCTTCCCTATGGAGTGTGGTGTGTGCCACACTCCTGACGTATGGATTAGTTTTATCTCCCAATCCAGAAGATCCCCAAACCCATCCTTTTGAGTTTTTCCGGAGGCTCCATTATGCAAGCACAATTGAATAAATCTTCCCTTTCACAGAGGTAGGGGTGGGGGAGGTTGATGCTGAAACTCCCAACCTTCTAATCATGCGATTGTTTCCCCTGATATCCAGCTCCCCTCTTTAAGGGCTTTCCAGAAGTCACCTCATTCATATAAACTCAGGTGTGATTGAAAGGAGCTCTCTATGAATAACAATAGACTCCTTGATTTCTCTAATTACTTAGGAGATTTCAAATTTTCAGAAGCTCTTTGCTAGAAATAGAAAGAAAACCAAATACGTATTTATTATAAAGCACAATATCACACGTGTATAACCAATAAATCCAAAGATGTCTAACTAAAGTCACAACTTTATCCAGTGATTCAAATGCCTATGTAAGACATGTATTTTTACCACCTCTTAGTTCAATAGGCAGCAAGCTGGTACTATTGGATCTAGACATATTTTCTTTGGGTGACAGTAAAGATGATTACCAGCTATCTCTGGTTTATATCTTCCTTTTAGATAGAGGGAAAAGAGAACTTTCTGTCCTTAGCATATCATTGAATTCATACTAGTTCCCCCGAAGGACCCTGGTGAGATCACATGTCCATCTTTCTTTATCCAAAAGGATGGATACTCTGATTTTAACTGGAGACCTGTGCTCACAATAACCACATGGTATGGGGGTAAGGGCATGTCCCAGAAGGAAGACGTGAAGAACAGCTAGTTAGCCACTGCAGCCCCTAACTCCCTTTGGCCTGAACATTTTTCTAAATCCTCCAGTATAAAGCCATTTTAATACCTATGGAATTTATTTGCATTTAGTTGGGGGTAGGAGCACTGTGGGTCATCGTCTCTGCCCCATCATGCAGAATACTCTGGACTTCATGGTGGCCCATGGTCGACGATGATAATCTACTGATTACACTCTAGGTTTTAAAGAATGGAAAGATCACTCCCGCTGACCCCCACATCCCCCACAGACCCTTCTACCTCCCCAGATAATAACTGAAGACACACCTGTGAGACAGAAAAGGAAAGTGTCTGGTACAGATGGATCATTAACAACAGCCACGTTTATTCTTTCATATTCTCAGTTCCCCAATCTGCTTTGTTTTTCCATTGAGGTAAAGCCAGAAAGACAGAATGAGAAGAGTCCACAGCCATGTTCCTCCTCATTTCCCCAGATAACTCCATGATGCCCCCTTCCTTTTCAGTGCGATGGGTTTCTGACAGCTGGTTTTTATAATTCATTTACTAAATAGCTTCAATTTAATGATCAATTTTTAGAAAATAGCTTTTGCAGGACATCTACCATTTCAACCATTTAAACAGAACATAATAGAATTTTCCAAAGAAATAAAAGGTGATTTCTCTGTGCATTGTCTCACATTCAAACACATTTGCATACACAGTTCATCTGCAAAGCTAGAACTAATGAACGTATGAATGAGATTCTCATTTTCTTATTTTAAGAATCCTTCCCAACATTGAATCAGTACCCTTTCAAAACCCTAATATGAAATTATTCCTTCCAGGAAGTCTTCCTTGATGAATCACTTCCACATCTAATTACATATCTTTTCATCATATTAACAGTAATTGTGGATACACTTCCAGTTAGGTTCATCCTCTCTTGTACACTTAGAAGGATTCAAAGTTTCATGAGTCTCGGGATGTGAGTGTATGTCCTGCCTTCCCAAGTAGGTGACAACGTTAGGGCAGTGATCTTCTTTTTCTGTGTCTGTCTAACCATCCACCCCCCTCACCTTGTCCCCAGGACTGCTTTAAAGCAAAAGCAGTGGAGGAACTTACTAGTGTAGTGGTGCTCTTCAAATTGCTAGAATGGCGGAAATTTTCAGGCCTGGTCTTTACTAGCTACACGGGGCGGGGAGGAAAGATCAATTTTAAAAAGCTTTTTTTTTTTTTTAAATGAAGTTTTCAGATTTAGTTTTTACTATCCACTTTATTTATTTTTTTTTTTAAGATTTTTTATTTTTTATTTATACATACAAGCTGGGGTACAAGCCAGAGCTGTGGGGTGGCGAGAGGGCACACCAGAGACAGAGCGGGGAGCAGAACAGGCAGGTCAGAAATACACTGCTGAGGGGAGCAGTGGGCGAGGCAGGAGAGGTCTGCCGCACCATGTGGGATTCTCCCCGGCCGGGCGTCGAACTCGCGTCGCCCCTGCCGACAGCTCCACAGCGCAGCGCTTAACCGCTGCCCCACCGGGGAGGCCCCTATCCACTTTATTTTTTAAAAAGATTTTATTTATTTATTTATAGAATAACTGGTGTGTAGGCCAGAGATGCAGGAGATGCAGGAGATGCAGAGATGCAGGAGAGGATTTACCAGAGACAGAATGGGGAGTAGAACAGGCGGAGCTGCTGAAATACACTGCTGAGGGGAACAGCCGGGGTGACAGGAGAGGTCTGTTGTGCCATATATGGATCAGCTCCCTGACTGGGAAGTGAACTCAGGCTGCAGCAGCTCTAATAGCATGAAAGCACTGAGACTTAACCCCTGAGCCACGAGCGAGATCCACTAAAAAGCTTTTTCTTACATGAAAAAGTGATACTAAATTTTTAAGCATTTGTATGATAATTAAATAAGATATAGATTGAAAAGCATTTAAGGATGCTTACAGATCCTTTAAAAAGTATTTGTCTCGCTAGTGATGTGTTTATAGAAACTACTGAGTCTATGAAATATCTTTCTTGTTTGTTGTGGACATTTAAAACTCTTTTCCAGAGGACAATTTTTTTAATGCCAAATTAAAAATAGGAAATTCTTATTAGAATTCAAATTACAAATAAGACTGAAATTGCAAAAAATCTTGGGGCATTCTGATTCTTATTTAGTAAGAAAAAGGTTTGATTCTTGGCCATTTTGTAGTATAGCATAAGAAATAAATGAGGAGTAGGCCTCCCTGGTGGTGCAGCGGTTAAGTGCTGTGCTGTGGCGCTGTCGGCAGCGCAACGCAAGTTCAACGCCCAGCCGGGGAGAATCCCACATGGTGCGGCAGACCTCTCCTGCCTCGCCCGCTGCTCCCCTCAGCAGCGTACTTCTGATCTGCCTGTTCTGCTCCCCACTCTGTCTCTGGTGAACCCTCTCACCACCCCACGCCTCTGGCCTGTACCCCAGCTTGTATGTATAAATAAATAAATCTTTTTTTAAAAAAAGAAAAGAAATAAATGAGGAGTAAAACAAAGAGATGGGTGTGTATGTACCTACTAATAAAAATTGCTTAAACCAAAAAGATGTCAATAGATCTCTTACCCAAGCAGTTCATCACTGAGCAAGTTGGGATAAAATCCCTGCACCTGGTAAATTCTGCTTTAGGAGGGGCATGATTTAGGGAGACTAAGAAAGTACCCATCTTTCTTTCCCAGCATATCTCAAAAATCGTATCCATCCTCTATCCAACCAACTAACCAAACAATCAATATTTATTGATCTACTACATGTACAGCAGAGGACTATGCACTTTGAATATATATAGGTGGATAAAACTTCCCTGTTCTGCGTCTTCTTAGACTCTGTGTCAGTTTGGCATCCATTATTCACATGACCAAACTAACAGCCCAGGCTGTTTATATCTCCCCTGTCATTCAGCTTAAGTGGAGCACAAAAATCATATTCCAAACCCTCTAACCAATTCTGAGGCCATATGCCCAAGTACCTCCTTTAATTCTCACACACCAAGCTAATATTTCCCCTGCTCTGAATCAACCCAGAGCCAGGGAAGAGACAACTAGGAACAGCCCCCATGGCCCAAAACTCACCAGAATGATCCAAGCAGCTGACCCTAAGCTGTCTACTCATCTACCTGTCTCCCATGCAGAAACCCCAATAAAGGCTGTGGTCATGCTTTCCCCTTGCTCTTGCTTTGGCCTCACCACCCAACCTGTGCTTCTCCATGAGACCCTGTGGGACATGACATGTGGGAGCTGTAAGCAATAAATGCCTTTCAATGGCATTAACCTCTCCATGTCACCACTCAGCCATCTGCAGAAATTAAGACCGTGGCATAGTTGCCATCCCTCTCCCTCACCTCTCTCCCAGTCAAAAATCTTGTCTTTCCCTTTGCTCCTTACCCAGTTTTTTTCCTTTTCATTCCTAAGATTTGGTTTCTTTGTTCAAGCTCTGATCCATGTTCCTTGGGTCCTCTGAGATCTGGAAAGTGCTTATTGCTCAGTGCTTTGTAGAACAAAGTGTTTTCCTTGAGGGCTCACTATCCTCCTTGACACCATCCCTCCTAAGCTCCTAGACAAAGAAGGCTCCCTGCTATTTGCCTTTGGGTACCCCTTCAGTTTTCCTTGTTGCTGATAGTTCTCCATGAAAATCTAGAATATCTGCGGGCCACGCTTGGTCTTAGAGATACATTCCCCTTTAGACCTCTGAGAAGTTACCGTGGTTAATGTCTGTGCTTTAATGCTCCCTCCTGAGCTATGGTTCATCCAGCTAAGTCACACTTTCATGATAATTAGAAAAGAGGTGACCGACATGGGGATTTGATTCGATGACTTAGCTTGTCTGGGAGATACACTTTTTTTTTACTGCTAATTTATATGACAAATCTGGGAGGCACTCTGGGCTTGCATAATTTTGTTTTATTGGGGAGAGAGGTTGTGTTTTTCTGACTCTTCGGTTGAGCTTGCTGACCTGTAGAAAGTCAGCAAAATCCAATAATGTTGTTTGAGCAGGCTTGTAGCATCTACACTAAACCTAGCAATTGAGTTCAAGTGGCTACAAGCCATGTCCTCTGAATATTTATATTCCAGAGTTGACATAGACACAAAACAATTTAACACAATCCCCTGAAATATGTTACAATGATTAATTCACAACTGCTTTCTGGTTAAGTGTTAGGGGAAACTAAGTGTTGAGTCCCCCTCCTACCAGACCTACTGAGAAAAACACTAGAATTATCTGGGGCTCACACACTGATCCCCGGAAGATGAGAACATTCAGATACAGCTTCCCACATCTTAAACTTGGTCCTGTTTTTCCTCCGTAGAGTCTGGTAATCAGTGGAACTCCACTCTCCACAATGCACATTTATTGAGTTCCTCTCCTTATTCTTCAGACATCTCTAAGCGGTCCCTCAAAGACACAGGAAGCAGCAGGTCATACAGCAGGTTTCTGCATTCATCTTTCCACCCGTAGGAGACTCGTAACCACAACCTGTGTCCTTCCATCTCTGTAAGGCCAGTGGGAGCAGACCTGAACAACAACTTAATCCTGCATTTTACAGGTTAACTAGCGTTTATCTGAGTAACATACAAGCCCAGTTTCCTGCTGTGCTAAATCTTTCAAAAATCATACAAAGCTGGACCTGTAAGTTCTTCATCCTACTTCTACCTCCTGGCATGGAACTTGGTGTCATAGTCACTTCACCTGGGTTTATCCTTCAGTGTGCAATAGGAAGACATCCTGGATTGCAGGGAAGAAATCTCAAGACAAAAGAACAGAAGCAGGGAGAGATGTCATCGGTGCATCCACTAAAGAAAAGCCTCAGGCTGCCAACTTTGGCTCTACAAGGAAATGAGGACTGAAGCCAAATGGATTTAGATTTCAACCCTACGTCAGCTGAAATCTAAAATCCAGTCATTCACTCGAACTGCAACACGGAATTATTTCTATGTATCTGTGACTTGGAAAATGTCTATTAATCACGACGCTGTTTCTCTTGGACTTGGGGCAAAGGGACTTGAGTGGAAGGTTGCCTACTAAGGGAGAATATTACGTCCCTCATCTGGAGATTTTATCTTCTCATAATTAGTCTTTCTCATTTCTATATGCAGAGATTTTGTAAACTGGTCGCGAAAAAGAAAATCTCCCTAATTCTGACATCAACTCACACATTGAAAAGAGTAAAAGTCCTGTTCTGTACTACTGCTTGACATTAAGTTATTTTATTTATTGACAATGATTTATAGATGCCTTATCTCCCAGTGGCTTGCGAAAATACAGTAGCCGCATAATAGTTACAGCACTTTGGGAAGCGCGCCCATCAGACTACTCCATGAAAACGGAAGGTGATGTTCTCTCTGTCAAGTGCTGCATTGTTCAACTGATTTTGGAACTTCTATATGGGGTTCTCTAGACCTCTCCATTCACTACATTTCCTTTAGAACTGTTCACAAATCACCCCAAAATCAGTTTATAATCATCACATTTTTAAAAAAAGAATAGTGGAGGTATCATTTACTTACAATAAATTTCACCCATTTTTCAGTGTACATTTCAATGATTTTTAGTAATTTTCAATGATTTTAGAGCCATGTAATTATCACTATAACCCAATTTTATTTTATTTAAATTTTTTTTTTTAATTTTTAATTTTTTTTGCATAGAAGACCTGGGGTCCAGACCAGAGGTGTGTGTGTGGGGGGGGCGAGGTTGAGGGTTCACCAGAGACAGAGTGGGGAGCAGAACAGGTGTATTTACTGAAAAACACTGCTGAGGGGAGCAGCGGGTGAGACAGGAAGAGTCTGCTCTGTTGGGAATCAAACTCAAGCCGTAGCAGTGGTGGCACTGAGACTTAACTCCTAGGCCACCAGGGAGGCCCTCTAATCCAATTTTAAAAAACATCTATCATCTGACAACAACTAATCTAAGTTGACTTGATGTGCTTTTTCTGTATGCTTCACATAAATAGAATTAGACAAGATAGAATTTTTTATAACTGGCTTATTTTTCTTAGCATGTTTTTAAGGTTCATCCTTGTTGTAGTATGTATCAGTACTTCATTCCTTTTTATGGCTAAATAATATTCCTTGATAGGGATATACTACATTTGCTTATTCATTCATCAACTGATGTATATTTGGGTTGTTTTTAGTTTGGGGCTATTATGACTAAAGCTTACCTGAAAATCCACATACAAGTTCTTGCATGTACTTCATTTCTTTTTTATCAGAAAATATATCTCTTAACTTTATCTGGCCTTGGGCCTCCCTGGTGGCGCAATGGGTTATGTCTCAGCACTATGAAGCTATCCGCAGCCACTGCAGCACAAGTTCGATTCCCGGTCAGGGAGTTTCCCACATGGTGCAGCAGACCTCTCCTGCCTCTCCCTCTGCTCCCCTCAAAAGTGTATTTCAGTCACTCTGTCTGTTCTGCTTCCCACTCTGTCTCTGGTGAATCCTCTCACCTCCCCACACCTCTGGACTACACCCCAGTTCTTATATGTATAAATAAATAAATCTTTAAAAAATAAACAAAAAACTTTATCTGGCCTCTACTCTCAATAGCTTTGCAACCTTGAGGGTATTTAAAAGAATGTATCATAAGCTCTGAAAGTGATGCCTAAAGAAAAGATTTCTAAAATTTCTTTCTACAAAATGACACCATTGGACTAAGAAGGAATTGTTCTGAGGAAGAACAAATCTATATTAACACAGGCATGTTGGATACAAAAACAGTTAACCTCATGTGTTGAACTCAGTTGTAGCATTCTTGTGAATTTATGACAGTTTAGTACAGTACTTTGCAAATAATAGATTTTTGATAAATATTTGCTGTTTGATTTTTAAATGCTGGTAATATTTCCCTTAAAAAGTAAAGTATCAGGGCCCTTCTGGTGGTGCAAGAGGTTAAATCTCAGTACTATGAAGCTATCCACAGCCACTGCAGCATGAGTTCGATCCCTGGCCAGGGAGTTGACCCACATGGTGCAGCAGACCTCTCCTGTCTCGCCCACTGCTCCCCTCAGGGATGTATCTCAGTCAGTCTGCCTGTTCTGCTCCCCACTCTGTCTCTGGTGAATCCTCTCACCCCCCCGCCCCCCCACACCTCTGGTCTACACTCTAGCTCTTTGTATACATAAATAAATAAATCTTTTTTTAAAAAAAAGAAAGTAAAATATCAAAAGTTTCAATATCTAACAGCATTTTTCCATTTCATGGAAACAACCAATGTCCTCTGAGAGAACATGACAAGCTACGCAAAGAGCTCCCCAACAAGTCTCAGTTATCTCTCTGGGCCCCGTATTGCTCTTCCTTCAGCTCCAGAGGCCTAGTCAAAGCAAGGGCTCTGCTGGCGTGGAGAGGCAGGAAATATCTGCGGAGGGCCAGTGGGAACTCTCAGTCGGCCAATGCATTATGTTTCCCTGAGAAACAGTCCCAGGAGACTAGCTTTCTCTCAGCAAGGGTCTCCCCTGCCCCTTTGCTGGCACATTTTCTTAGAAGGTTGACTGGCCTGGCTCCAGCATTGGCTAACTTCCTTTCACTTGCTCCCTTGCACACCATTCCAGGCCTGTGTGGTCAGAGTTGGGCTGTTAACTCAACAGGCTCCAACTACAAGGGAACTAGAACCATCCAAGGCCCTGCGTGCTGACACTTTCAGTGGCCTTATGACTCTGGGCGGGCCACTAATGCCTACGCCCCTGTGATCTGGGGGCTTTGGGTGGTGCAGTGAGAGACCATCTTTAATCAGACAATGAAGTGTTGTTCTCTGGGCTTTTCCTGTGCTTTAGAACACAGAGAATCAGAAACACAGCGTGAGAGCCTTCCCGTGGCATGTGAGTGCGAGCCTCTGCTCCTGCGAGGAGCCCACCAGGGGAAACTCGGGGCCTTCAGACAGACCCCACCGCCTCGCATTGGCATTCTTCCATGTTTACGTGGTCCTAACTTTTTTTCTGCTTAATTTTCTTTTTCTTTTTAAAGATTTATTTATTTATACATACAAGCTGGGGTATAGGCCAGAGGTGTGGGGCAGCGAGAGGGTTCACCAGAGACAGAGTGGGGAGCAGAACAGGCAGATCAGAAGTACACTGCTGAGGGGAGCAGCGGGCGAGGCAGGAGAGGTCTGCCGCACCATGTGGGATTCTCCCCAGCTGGGCGTCGAACTCGCATCACCGCTGCCGCCAGTGCCACAGCGCAGCGCTTAACCGCTGCGCCACCAGGGAGGCCCTTTTTCTGCTTAATTTTCAAATCGCCTTCAGACATCTACCTCCTGTCACTAGAACAGGTTTTAGAAGTTAATACAGCATGTATTTAAAGGACTACAATTTTTTGTATCCCCAAATATTACATTTCATTTTAGTAGATATCACTTAAAAGTTCCATATACTCAACATTTTATTGTTCCTTCTTTACTTATTTATTTCCCTTAAAAATAAGAAAATTGTATACATCACTCATTAGCTAATTAAAATTTTTTTCCGACATTACTGCTGTCTTCTCACTTCTATTCTTATATATTGTAACTATCTCTCCTTTTCCTTTGAATAATCATCCTTTTCTTGAAACTTTTCCAACTGAGAGGGCTCTTCGCTCTCTGATTCCATCTTCTCACATTTGTTTAAGCAAGTCCCAGATGTTTTTTCTCGCTTACCACCAATAGTCTTTTTCTTTTCTTTCCTTTTTTTTTTTTTTTTTTTTTTTTAGAATTTTTGTTTATTTATGTATACAAGCTGGGGTACAGGCCAGAGGCGCGGGACGGCGAGAGGGTTCACCAGAGACAGAGCGGGGAGCAGAACAGGCAGATCAGAAATACACTGCTGAGGGGAGCAGCGGGCAAGGCAGGAGAGGTCTGCCGCACCATGTGGGATTCTCCCCGGCTGGGCATCGAACTCGCATCGCCCACGGCCAACAGCTCCACAGCGCAGCACTCAACCGCTGCGCCACCGGGGAGGCCATCCTTTTTTTTCTTTTATGCATACAAGCTGGGATGCAGACCAAAGGCGTGGGGTGGTGAGTGGGTTCACCAGAGACAGAGTGGGGAGCAGAACAGGCAGATCAATGGAAATACACTGCTGAGGGGAGCAGCAGGTGAGGCAGGAGAGGTCTGCCGCTCCCTAGTAGGGCGCCAAACTCGCATCGCTACTGCCGACAGCTCCACAGCACAGCGCTTTAACCTGCTGCGCCATGGGGGAGGCTGCCACCAATAGTCTTGATCTACATTAGGGTCTTCTTAACCATGAGGGGTACCTTCCAAGACCTTTAGTGGAGGCCTGAAACTGCAGATGGTACTGACCCCTATAAATACTATGTTTTTTCCTATACATACATACGACAAAGTTTCATTTATAAATTAAGCACAGGATTTAATTAACAGTAATAACAAATACTATAATAGAAAAATCATTACAATTTACTGCAATAAAAGTTATGTGAATTTTGTCTCTCTCTCTCTCTTGCTCTCTCTTTCAAAATATCTTATTGTGCATGATATTTTCAGACAGTGATTGGTCACAGGTAATGGGAATTGTGGGAAGTGAAAAAACTATTATATATACACACCCTTTTGCTGTAATCTTGGCCACAGTCCTTCTGATGCTAGCATTGCATCACTAGTTTCTTGATTGGCAAAGCCAAACAACATAAAACAAAGCAAAGCAAAGGAACACACAATACTTGCCAGGCTACTTTTGCTTTGTCCTATTTTCTTTTTATAATCTAAGGATCTTTTAAAGGCCCTCAGGGTCACAAGAGAGAAGAGATATAGCTGGGAAGGTGTTTAGAAATCATTTCACAATGGCACAGTGCAGAGAACTGAGTGTTCAACTAGAAAAAACAAAAACGAACAGCCTTGGGGAAGGGGGAGTAGAAGGAAAACTACTTGCAATTATTTGAAAAGCTGTTCTGTGGAGAAGTAGCTGCTTGTCGTTCTGTACAGGCATTCATTGCTGGGATTGCAATTAGTGGAGAGTCAATTCTGTTCAATTTCTGTTTCTGACAGAAAACACTTTCTAGGGCCTCCCTGGTGGCGCAGGGGTTAAGTCTCAGCACTATGAAGCTATCCAGAGCCCACATGGCGCAGCAGATCTCTCCTGTCTTGCCCCGTGCTCCCCTCAGCAGTGTATTTCAGTCAGTCTGCCTTTTCTGCTCCCCATTCTGTCTCTGGTGAAATCTCTCACCACCCCACACCTCTGGCCTACACCCCAGCTTGTAGGCATAAATAAATAAATCTTTTAAAAAAAAAAGAAAATACTTTCTAGTAAACAAAGCATAATAAAAATGAAACAGACCTCCACTCAAAAAAGTAAGACCCCCCAGAAACCTAGAGGTTATCTCTTAAGGACTTTTGGGCGAGGGCTGTACCTTCAGAGTCCCTGGCATTGAGGTGCAGATAGCAGTGGGATACTGCTGTTGAGAGAGCTCAAGAACACGGAGCTCTCTCTAGCTTAGAACTGGTTTTTCTGGATCTTGGTTTTCTCATTGGGAAAATGGGAACCTTGGACAAGCTTAGAAGTCTCCAGGCTTTCCAATTAAGAATTCTAGCAGGAGGACAGAGGGAATTCTAAAAGTTAGAGAGGTGAGGAGATGCATACTCCAGCAGTGCACCAACAGTGCTTTCTGGCACTCTCCAGTATTGGAATTGTCTCCTAACTGGAGAGGGACACCAAGGGAATGATGGAGAATGAGACTCTCTATGCTGTACTGGTGACATAACTTGTGACGCCTTGTGCAAAATGAAAATGCATTTATTTGATTAAAACAAATAAGAATTTTAGCAACAGTGAAGCATTAAATTAAGTCAGGGTCCTTCTAAGTGAGAGACCCTATGCAAATCTTTGGTCCTAGTCCCATGATGCCAGCTCTGGGTAGATGACAACACCTTTATTAACTGGATTGCTTTGGCTTGAGTCCCCCACTCTTGATAATTTCAAAACTCTCCTTTGGCTATAGTAGAGGGTACATGAGTGAAAAAAATCAATGGCTAACTGCTCTGATCATCTATGTACTAGAAAGTATTATAGTCCTATAAGTAAACATTAGAAGGAACAAATAAATCCATGACAATCATTAAATATCTCTGAATTTCCTAAAATTGGAAAGATTGTAGATTTGGCTCATTACGATAATCTGTTTCCAAAAGGCCTGCCAATTAAGAAGATTTGCCTGCATTGTTTAAACACATACTTTATCCCCATTTATGAAAATCGAATGTATCAATTTATCTTCTCCTATAGCACTGGTGTCAATGAAACACCATTTTTTTTCTCTTATTCAATCATCAGCTACTTACCACACTGTATTTTAAGTGCCCCACACTGTGCTGACTAATGCACATACTGGGGACCAGTCTCAACTAAGGGTGGCTGGTGGGCTGGAGTGAACAGCTGGTTACAGGAAGAGGATGTCATGAGCCAAGGCACAAAGGTCAAAATCTCAAATCAGTCACTTGGTGACCTTTCTGAGCTATTGACCTTGGGACTTTGGAGCAGCCTGAACTGTTGATCCTGTGCTAAGATCCTTCAAAGCCTTATTTAAAATGTTGTGATTCCCACAAAGCCTTACTATAACCATATTTACCCGCAGATTTGGGTAGGAATGGGTTGATGGGTTTCATTGTTATAAAAACAGGAAGTTGGCAAAGAAGTAAAACTCAGAAAGCTCGGAGTCCTGCACCTGCTCCTGGCCCTCACTAGCCAGCTTTCCGAGGACAGCCCATCGATGGAATGTCAGTCTTGCTGTAATTTTCAGCCAGCCATGTTTGACAGGAACATGGGACACCACAGGACATGTGTGTTAGTACCCCTTTCTTTGTTGCATGACTAAATGTACCTGTTAAAATGCCACATATGGAAATCCTCCATTGAGAAATGGCAAAGAATCCATGGTGGCTGGAGTTTAGGAGGTATGTGGGGAAAATGTGAAAGGGACAAGGAAAATTGTCATAAAGAAAAAGCACAAATTAAGATCCTGCTTGGTGGGGGAGCTTCAAATTACTTTGTACATAAAGTGTGGAAGCAGGGAATAAGTCAGGGATGGAAGATGAGAAGTAAACAAAGACCAGACAGTGAAAGAAAACAATCTGTTGGTTTCCTATTGCTACTGGAATAAATTACCACAAATTTAGTGGATTAAATGAAATCTATCATCCTATAGTTCTACAGGCCAAAAGCTGAAATGAGACTTTGGAGGTGAAATCAAGGCATTGATAAGGTTCCAGCGAGGAAGAATACTTTTCCTAACCTTCTCCAACTACGAGGGGCTATCAACTTTCCTTGACTTGTGACCCTCTCCTCCATCTTCAAAGCACATCCTCTAAGTCCTGCTTCTGTCTCATTAAGTCACTATTTGAAAGGTCCCTTTTGCCATGGATGGTACCGTATTAACAGGTCCTGGGGATTAGGGCCTAGACATGTTGTGGGTGAGGGACATTATTTTCCCTAACACCATCTTAAGTCTTAAGAATGTGTTCTTTACCCTAAATGTTATGAGATACAATGACAAGATTTTAAAAAGAGCTAAGATTTGGGTTTACAAACTATTATTTCAGGTGTAGTAAGGAGGTCCAAGGGAATGACATAAGCATGCTGGTGGGGTGCTAGTTTAGAAGCTTCTGAGGCAATCCAGGCTAGGAGGGCAGCAGCTTGAGCTGAGGGAGTAGCAATCAGAATGAAGAGAAGTGGCTAGATTACAGACACTAGGGTAGCAATTTATTGAGTGTAAGTGTGATAGTGTTATTTATAATAAGAAATGTAAATTTAGTCTTCGTGACTGTTCCTGGCACATAGCTCCCCAAACGCTTGAAATTTCCTAAGGGATATGAGTAACAGGAGTGCTTTTTGTTACAGTATTTGTTTTTTCTTGAATTTTTGCCAAAATAGTTCCAGAGTCATCAAGGTGACAGGAGTGTCTTGTTATAACAAGCACCTTTCAACTATGCCTGAGTTTAAAGTCCAATCACCAATGGCCAATGATTTAATCAACCATGTTTATGTAATGAAGCCATATTTAAAAAACAAACAAACAAAAAAAGAATGGGGTTTGGGGACCTCCCTGGTGGTGCAGTGGGTTAAGTCTCAGTACTATGAAGCTATCCACAACCACTGCAGCACGAGTTCGATCCCTGGCCAGGGAGTTGACCCACATGGTGCAGCAGACCTCTCCTGCCTCGCCCACTGCTCCCCTCAGCAGTGTATTTCAGTCAGTCTGCCTGTTCTGCTCCCTACTCTGTCTCTGGTGAATCCTCTCACCACCCTATACCTCGGGCCTACACCCCAGTTCTTGTAGACATACATAAATAAATCTTTTTTAAAAACGGGGTTTGGAGAGCTTCCCAGTAAGCAAACATGTAGAGGCTGGGAGTGGAATTTGCTTGGAGAGGGCATGGAAGCTCCATGTCACTTTCCCCATACTTTATCCTATGCATCTCTCTCGTCTGGCTGTTCCTGAGCCTCCTATGTTAAACCAGTAATCTAGCAAGTGAACTATTTTTCCTGAGATCTGTGAAACACTCTAGCAAATAAATCAAACCAAGGTGGGATCTCTGGTTTATAGTCAGTTCAGCAGCACAGATGGCAACCTGGACTCATGATTGGTGTTTGAAAAGGGCGGGAGGGGTTGTCATGTGGCTATGCCCTTAACCTGTGGGATCTGATGTTATCACCAGCTAGTTGGTGTCAGAACTGAGTTCATTGCTTGGGGGTGTTACAAAAAATATATACAATAAAGGAAAAGGGAGATTTCAGTGGTCACCTCCTGGATACCACTATTTGGTATGTATCTCTATTATTTAATTTATAAGTTAAAACTACTGTAACAAAGTTTCAAATGTGTGACTTAACCAGTCAGAAATGTTAAAGAAATACAAGTTTCTCTCTTAGTTCAAGTAGCCCAATACTAAGAAAGTAGGCATTGGCTATAAAGTATTGGGAACTCCTGTTCCTTCCATCTTGTGACTCTGCAACTTTTAGGTTTGTCCACAAGATCAAAGAAGATTCAGCATGACCACATTCCACCTGTAAGGGGTCTAGAGAGAGAGGAAGGGAATATGCTGCTTTCCTTTTAAAGGCACAAAAGCAGTGGCACTTACCATTTCTGTATATATTCCACTGGCCTGAACCTAATTCCGTGGACATACCAAGAAGGAGTAGACAATGTAATCTTCAGTTGGACTATCAGAGATCCATCTTAAACTGCTTTTACTCCCCAATGCTAAACACTGAATGCTGGAGGGACAGGGCAGTGCTCACCACAGCTGTTAATGGACCCAGTTACTAGAACTGTTTGCCTCTGTGACATACACCTGCTGTGCTACATCTGCCCTGGAGTCAAGCAGCATAAATCTATCTCATTTTCTACACCATAGATCACATATGAACACAATTGTAACTTCCCCCTGAGATATTTCCAGGCTAAACATTTCAATTCCCTTCACCTGTTTCCCATATGACATATTTTTTGGATCTTACCTTGGTCAGTGTATGCTGTATACTCTCGCGTGCTTTGTTTTTCTTAATATGTGAAGCCAGAGTAGAGTGCACTATGTAACATGAATAGAATTATTTTCTCTGTTCTGGAAATCATATTTCAATTAATATAATTTAAAATTGTACTTTAAGAACTGAATTAAATGATTGACTCATGTGGAATTTGGATCAGTGAAAGAACACAAATTTTTTTTTTCTCTAGGTCAAGTTAGCTCTCCCTCTTACATTTTTGCAGGTGGTTTTATGAACTTAAATGAACTACATGTATATTTATCCCTATTATTTTTCATCTTATTACTTTTAGCCTAACGTTCTAGATGTCATTAGCATTTCAAGACCTAGTCTATATTATTACCTATAACTTTCAGCACAGATTTAAAAAACAAAACAAATTTTAAAAACCTAAATAATTATCAACTCTAGGAAAAACAAAAAGTTGTATAACAAAGGAAACATAATTGTATACTATCCTTAAGTCCTAGTAGTATACTACTGTAATGAGTAGTAATGAATTTGACTATAGAACAGTCATAATGATAAGTACTGAATATAGATTTAACAAAATTAAGATTAAGGAAAATGAAAGAGATGAAAAAGGAGTCTAACAGTGTGAACTTCTCATTTACTAAATTAGAAAGATGAATAGATACCACCTCAAACTGGCAAACCAAGATATAACAGGATAAGCAAATTATTTACAAGTACAGAAATAAATACTAAAAGAAACAGCCTTAAAAGTTGCAAGTAAATGCATCTGAAGGATAGGGCAATGCATAGGAGGCAAGTAAGACCAAGGATGGCGGTTTTTGCTTCTATCCATTCAGTACCTTTTGACCTTTTTCTTTTTACTATATGCATTTATTATTTTGTTAAAAATAAACATTAATTTTAAAGAGTTTAATTCGAGCTGCTCAATAAGCTCCAATTTAGAAATCTATTAATTATGTCTATGTGCCATTACCTAACATTTTAGAACAGGAAGAGGAAAGATGCCATTTTCTACACAATGTAACACTGCATTTGATATGGAGTTATCACTTGTGTCAGGGAGATAAATTTAATCACCCCTTTGGTGTCCTATTGTTATGAAGTGACAAAGTTAATGCAATTTATTCAGCTCTCTTGTTCCATTATTAATGTGTCACTCAGAATAAGGCATTAATTTTGTGAAATGACTTAATTTTTGTTCTAAGTTTTAAAATCATCACTTCTGCCAGTTTGCTTTCCCCCCAAAATCAGAAATTTGAATGAGAAGTTCAGATTCATTTTCCTGAATTATTTTTAACTCAGGGGAAGAAAACTTTCCTTGGTGAAAAAATTATCCTTGATTTTTCCTAAAAAAAAAAATACATTATAAAACCCAAGTGACAGAAAACTTAGTGATTACTCAATCTGGACTCTTGCTCTGGCACTCACATAAACCAAGGCAGTGAGAAAAGTTCAGAATATCAGTTTGGTAATGATGTTGTTGCTTAAGTAGCTAGTTCTTTCTTTTTTTTTTTTTTTTTTAAAAAAAGATTTATTTATTTATGCATATAAGCAGGGTACAGGCCAGAAGCGTGGAGCAGTGAGAGGGTTCACTAGAGACAGAGTGGGGAGCAGAACAGGCAGATCGATTGAAATACAGGGCTAGGGAAGCAGCGGGCAAGGCAGGAGAGGTCTGCCACGCCATGTGGGAATCTCCCAGCCTGGTGTCGAACTCGCGTCACCACTGCCGACAGCGCTGCTCCACAGCGCAGTGCTTAACGGCTGCACCACCAGGGAGTCCCCAGTAGCTAGTTCTTTCAATGACCAACTTTTCTAACTCTCCATCCTTTTTCTGTGCTTTGGATTTTGGCTTCACTTGTAAGCAAGCCTGAACCTTGTCCTTTGATTTGTGCCACTTGCCTTGGATACCTAATTCATCTTCATCATTTAGCAACTATTCCCTTGAATTTTCTATTGTGCGCGAGGCAGAGGATTGAGTAGAGGACCTAATTCTCCCTTTGGAGAGTGAGAACACAGGGTTTAGAAGAACCAAGGACTCTTCACTCCTTTGTTGTCTTTGCAGGTTACACAAATATTCCCTGTGCCCAGTGAAAGACCAAAGTATTCATAGCAATTCATACTTGACCTCCAGTCACTGAGGGAAGATAGTAATTTTTTAGAGGAACAATGGACCATTTCCTCTGCCCCACTCCCTTTGTTCAAAACAAGATTGCTATAGGCTGAGTGGGAGGGGCAGAGTTTGCCACAAAGCCCCAGACACAGAAAAGTAAATGTGCACCCCCGGGACCTTTGGACCTCTGGACCTGTGTGTGTGAACCCACCAGAACCAAGTGCCTAATGTAAAATTCCTTCCAGTCATTGCAATACAGAGTGGTGGAAGGGGGTAAAAATGATTGTGTGGACAACTGGATAACATGGAAAATTTAAAGCAACTCCTCTCTTTAGTTTGGTGGCTGAAACAAGATGTCATCACCTAGAAAGTGTCAAAATAGGATGCACACAGCAGGCCGTAACTATGGCTCTAGGCCACATTTCGAAGTCGAGCTTTGGCAAATGTGGCTGCCCTGCCAGATGGAAGAGAGGGCGAAACTGCAGCACCAAGGCTGAGAGACAAAATGCCACCAGACTGGCTGAATGAGGCTCCTAAAAACTGCATGCTGAAGATGACTTCTGGGAAGGAACAATACCAAAAAGCGGGAGGGCAGCTTTTGCAGCATCTATGTTGCCTTAGGGATTTCAACCATTAGCTGCACAATAAATATTCAGTAAAAGATAAAAATTAAAATAGTAATTCCTTTTTTAGATCTTTCTCTTTGCTTTTTTTTTTTTTTTTTTTTTACTGTGTTACTGAGGAAACATCACAGAAAGAACACACGCTTTGGAAAAGATAAACTGGAATTTAAATCCTTAGCTTCACACCACCTAGCCCTATGAGAGGTGGACATAATGTATTCTTCTCAACTTTTCTACCCCATGTCCCTTAACAGTGTGACTTACACCTAGTAAACACTCTATAAATGGGCCTCCCTGGTGGCACAAGGGGTTAAGACTCAGCACTGTGAAGCTATTGGCAACCACTGCAGCATGAGTTCGATCCTGCCAGGGAGCTTCGCACATGGCGCAGCAGACCTCTCCTGCCTTGTCTGCTGCTCCCCTCAGTGTGTTTCAGTAGATCCACCTGTTTTGCTCCCCACTCTGTCTCTGGTGAATCCTCTCACCCCCTATACCTGTACCTCTGGCCTAAACCCCAGCTCTAGTATGAATAAATAAAATAAATTTTTAAAAATGCTCCATAAATATCTGAAGACCTCTCTCACAGCTTCCTTGCTGCTTCCACTCTTTCTTGTATAATGTGGTTTCAGAGCCCTTCATATTGGTCCCCCTGACTTATTCTCCTCTATCGAGAGCCGTTTTCAAGTGAAACCTTGGAAGAAAATTGGACATTTCAGCTGTTACCTGACCTGTCCAGCGTATGGATTATAGCAAAATCATAACATTAAACACTCTCTGTAAAGATTAATGCCATCCCATTAATCTATATCCTCATGGTCACTCATGCTATAAGCCCTGTACACCTGATTCCTATACAGTGTAGTCAATTAACGTCACCTTAACAAAAAGAAAAAGCAAAAAAGACGTATAAATCTACTTAACTATTGGTTTTAATTCATATTTCTCTATCTTGAGCACATAGATATCACATAAGACTTTGATAAATGCTACTGAAATCCCAAAACACTCTGTCAATTACAGTACCCTGGTCTAATAGAATAGTGAATTATTATTATTATTAGAATATAATTCTCTCTGAGCTTAAACAAGACAGAAGTTTATTTTTCTCTCTTGGAAAAGTTCAAGCAGGTATGCTGACTTTACCCCAAGAAATTTTCAGGGACATAGGCTCTCATGACTGAACCACACCCAGGTACTGCCCTCCTCTGCAGAGCACAAAATGACTCACCTACCCACATTTTAGCAAATAATAAACATCTTTGTTTTATGGCATGACTCTAAAAAGACCATTCTTTACTTTTGCTCATATCCATTGCCAGAACTTGGTCACATGTTCTAAACCTAGCTGCAAGTGAGGCTGGGAAATTTAGATTTTATTTTAGGTAGCTCAAGTAGGCTGAATAATGCCCCTAAACCCACTACAAAGATACCCATGTCCTAATCCAGGGACCTGTGAATATGTTACCTTATGTAGCAAAAGAACGGTGCATAAGTGACTAAATCAGGGATCTTGGGATGAGGAGATTTTTTTTTTAAAAGACTTATTTATGCATATAAGAACTAGGGTGTAGGCTAGAGGTGTAGGCTGGTAACAGTATTCACCAGAGACAGAGTAGGGAGCAGAACAGGCAGATCTACTGAAGTACACTGCTGAGGGGAGCACAGGGTGAAGCAGGAGAGGTCTGCTGCACCATGTGGGAAGCTCCCTGGCCAGGGATCAAATTCGTGCTGCAGTGGCTGCAGATAACTTTATAGTGTTGAGACTTAACCTGTTGCCCCACCAGGGAGGCCCCAAGGAGATATTTTTGATTATTCATTGCTTCTTGGCCTTTTGGCTAAGATCAAGTGTATTCTTGATTATCCAGGTGGGGCCAATGTAATAATAAAAGGGGCTTGTAAAAGAGGCAGGCATGTCAAAAGGCAGAGGATAGGTATAAGAAGAGAAATTTAAAGGTGCTACACTGGTGGTTTAAAAGAGGAAGGAAGGGGTCACAAGCTAAAGAAAGCAGGCAATCTCAAGGAGGTAAAGAAGTGATAGAAATGTATGGTCTCCTGGAGCTTCTAGAAGAAATTAGCCCTGTTGATCCATTTTTTTTTTTTTTATAATTCCAGATTTTAAAAGAATACATCTCTGCCTATTTAGTGCCACTAAGTATGGGGTCATTTGTTACAGCAGTCATAGGAAGCTAGTCTAGTATCCATTTGCTCTGCTAAAATTTCTGTTAGTATGGAAAGAAGAAAGGATAGTAGGTGTCATTAATCATCTCTAACATAACTTTTTGGGGTCATGCTCTTAGGCCTTTTCCCGAAGACCACATCTTTCTCTTCAAGTCGCCCACAAACATTATTTTGGAAATGCTAGTTTATCATGCTTAGACTCACTGCCCAACTCCCAGGCCTGCTGTTCTAGGAATCTTTTCTATTTCTGAAAATATTTGTCTTCCAGGCCTTCTCTTCTTGTGCCTGATGTGCCAAAACCAACCAATTATATTCAACTAAGTTACTCCTTCTCTCGGTATATGTTGTAGGGGTGGAAGCCCTGAGGTTGTTTAAGGCATTAGGTGTCCCCAGGGAGCATCCACCCCTACTCATGAATGGCTATCTTTTTTTTTTTTTTTAAGATTTATTTATTTATACATACAAGCTGGGGTACAGGCCAGAGGCATGGGGCGGCGAGAGGGCTCACCAGAGACGGAGTGGGGAGCAGAACAGGCAGATCAGAAATACACTGCTGAGGGGAGCAGCGGGCGAGGCAGGAGAGGTCTGCTGTGCCATGTGGGAATCTCCCTGGCTGGGTGTCGAACTCGCATCGCGAGCTGCCGACAGCTCCACAGCGCAGCTCTCAACCGCTGCGCCACCAGGGAGGCCCATGAATGGCTATCTTTCAGTAGGGCAAACATTCTCCTTAAGTCAGAATTCAGAAACAACATAGATGCCAGAGTCCTGCTGCTGCTTCTTTTTTTCTTTTTAAATGACATCGATCAACAATATATATCAGTGTTCAGGAACACTCTGACATTTAGATTACTTCTGGTGAGATTAGATCACCTCTATCAGGTTTACAGAGGCCTGAACCACTGCTGTTCTCTTTTGCCCAATCAGAAAAATGCACAGGATTCAGCTTTCCCCACGGGCCTCTTAGTAATTGCTCCTTTGCCTTCCAAAGGAGCTCAAATGCCCATGTTTCTGGGCCTCCATATTCCCTTAGGCACCAGCAATAGTTTCAGGGATACTTAAACTGATGCGTCTGCTTACCTTAGCTCACCCAAGATCTGCTGCCTCTTCTAAGGGGTCATGTGCTCTCAAAGAAGCAGCCTCTGAAATGACAGTTGGGATAATGAGGAAATCAAATAATTCTAAGGCTTCAAGTTTCCAAGAGATGAGCGCATTTCTCTGCTTTGTTCTCCTCACCTGCTCCATGTTCTCTCTGCCAACATTTCCTCTGCCCCAGATTCATTGGCAGTCAAGGCAGGAGCCAACTGCCTACAGAGGCACCCTCATTAAAATGCACCGCTCTTGCTAATTAGGAACCAAGGTTCTCCCACGGTGGGCTTGGCCTGGGTATTGCCATTATCTTCATAAATAGACTCTTTACTTTGCAAATGGCGCTGTCATACTCAGGCATTCCCGACCTGGCAAATGCTCCGTGCATTCTTAAGTGGAGGGAATGTGTTAGTAGAAGGTAGAGGCATTCATGCTGACGCAGAGGCTCTGTCCTGACTTCACCCTGTGCTGTCTGGGCAGCAGGCAGCCAACACAACGGCGGAATCTGCCTGTGCCACCATAGTAACCATATGGGTGGTAACCATATGGCCCAGATTTTCTGGGAGATCTTATTTCCTGTCATTTTAATCTTTACAGTCATGGCAACTTGTTAAATATATGAAATACATAAATGTATTATTGAAGTGATGGAATTGTTTTACCTTTTAAAAGACTATTCCTATCAATAAACTCACAAATAGAAGGGGAAAAGATATGTTTTTTTTTTTTTTTCGTCTCCCAAATAGGCCTAGGCAGTCTCTTCTCTGAGAATACGTTTACTTATTTCTTTCACCTGCAAAACTCTGCCTCTGGTATTTCTGTCTAATGTTTACCTGCCATTTCTAGTACTAGTTCTGTTGTAAGACCTTTTGGAGCCCTTCAATTCAATGTAATCCCTCCCTTTACTGCCAAGTCAGGGTTTTTTTCTCTCTCTCTTTTATGCTGCCTCTTGGCAGGAGGCCGACACTGTGCCAGGCCCTGCGCTGAGCATTTTATATACGTCATCTCCAATCCTTCCAATGAACCTGCACCCTAGGCTCTACCCCCATTTCATAGATGAGAAAACTGAGGCTCAGCGACATCAAGAGTCTTGCCCGGGGGTACCTCCTGGCAAGGAGCAGAGCAAGCCTTGAGGCTCAGAGCTTCGGTTGATAGTGAGCTTTGTTTTCTGACTAGATTGCAGATTATGAAAGGAAAGATTCTCTCTGTCATCTTTGCATTTCCTTTCTGCCCGAGGCACCAGAGAGTAATGAATCAAGGAAACATAGTCCTTGATTACAACCTAATTAGGAAGATAAAGCATGTCTGCAAGAAAAATAGCTATATTAGGAGGCAGTCTAGAAGCACACATGGCACAAGCAACGCACCTTCTGCTGATGAACTTATATTCTGCAAAACTATTAAAGGCTGGTTAGAGTAGCGGGTGACATGTTAGCCCTCCTCCTTATACCAGTGTTAAAATGAAATTCTCCTCATCTTTCAGTGTGGAGTCTGATCCACCTCAGGATCCTGTTAAAAGGAAGATTCTGGGGTAGGACTAATGAATCTGCATTTCTGACAGGCTCACAGGTGATTCCATAGCTGGGTAGCAAAGTTCCAAAAGACTGGACATGAACTCTAACTAGGGAACCTGGAAGGGAAAGGAGCAGGGCAGGCAGGTGGGTTGTGGTGTTAGGGGCCAGAGGGATTAGAAATGGGAGAAAAAGTACAGGAATAATTGTCTGTTTTCTGGCCCACATGCAGGCCTCCACGTCTTTCCCTATGTTGTACCATTTGCCTGAAAATTCCTTGTACATTCCTTTGCCTGAGAAATTTTTATTCAACCTTTAAGACCGTTCAGAGGTCACTGCTGTAACTTTGCTGATCTTCTGGGCTGGGCTCCTCTCCTAAGCATTGATGATGGTCAGAACACACTTGAGATTCCCATCTGCTTTCCCACTTGCTGTCCATTTCTTCAGGTCAAGAACTGCGCTTTAAAGATCTTACATATAATGGATAGATATCCTTTAACAGGCTGGGCTTACAATGGAGACTGAGGGGGGGCGTCTGGAGCAGGCAACAATCCAGTACTAAAGATAGAAAGGAAGCAAAGCTAGGACAGGAAAGGAGTTCCGAACCAGTCATCTGTTGCCACAAGAATGCAATGTAAGAAACAAGCACAACCCTGTGGTTTTAAAACAAAACACACTTTTCAAAGTCATGAGCTCATGGGTCAGCCGGGCAGTTCTGACGCTGCTAGATTCTCCCACGGGTCGGCACTGGGTTGGCAGATCAACTTTGTTGATCTTGGCTGTGCTCTCTCACATGTCTGGGACCTCAGCTTGGGTCTAGGTGGGCTCATTCTAGCAGACTAGACTAGGTTTGGATTCCGGCTTAAGGCAGGGTTCCAGGAGAGGGAGCGATGTATGCAAAGTCTCTTGATGTCACGAATATACTATAAACTGTTCTGGGAGGTGGGAGAGCAAGGCCATCTGCATAGATTTGAAGTCTGAAACAGCCATGTAAAATCTCGTGGCTTTGGGTAAAGCCAGGCTTTCACCCCTCTGATGACCAAGGAGCAGATACAAAAGATTTAACAATGGGGATCCAGCCTTTGCATCTCTGCGGGGCACTCTTTAGAGAGGAAGAGATGAGAACCGGCACTGCCATCCTTGGTGCTTAGATAGCATCAGCAGATCTTTAGTTCGAGACAACTTAGAACTAGAAGCCTCCCTCTTCTTCCCCCCAAGAATAATTACATTGTTTAATGTCAGCAACTCGACTGTTCCTACCTATATAAACTGAACTAGGACTTCAGAAAGATTCTGCAGAGTAAAATCTGTTGGACTGATCCAAGTTTCAGTACAAATTCTCACTCTGATTATCTACTAAACACTGTCTAAGAGTCATCAAGACTTTATTTCTAGTTAACAATGCCTGGATTTCGATATGACAAACCACCAAGCTTGCTTCATTTTATTGGCCAAATCAAGTCAAAAGGCCAGTCCAGTGTCAAGAATGGGGGAAAATAGGTTTTACCATTTGATAAGAAGAGTAGTCAAAGAGTAAAAGGCCAAGGAGCCAAAGGCCTATCAAACAGTGACAGCATGTTTAATGAGAGGGCAATAATTGGGGCAGTTTGCAATCAGTCACCATGCTTTCAGATTGATTCAGCTCTTGAATATTAGTAAGGGAATGCAAACTCCAGGCACACTAGTGGTGGGTCCTGACTTTAATGCTGTCACCTTCGGGAAACAACTAGGCCGCAAACCATAGCCACTCTTCATTGTTTGCACATCAGTCACCCAATGCAAATGTTCTTTCCCAACTGAGGTCTTAGCTGCTTCTTCCTACTGTCCAGCTGGCATATGTTCATATAATTCAGACTAGTTCTAAAACTAGGATGAGCAAAATATGATTAGAGAGAAGAATCTGTTGCTAAAAAAAAAGCATAGCCAAACTAAAACTAAATATACTTTTACATTTAGTTCCATTCAGATTACCTATGTTCCCACAATGTTGATACTTATGAGTTGTTAGTATACATATATTTTGTTTAACGTTTTGAATAGCTAATACATTAAGTAGAGCATATGTGAGTCCTCCTTCATATCCCACAACACATGACCACTTAGTCCTCTTCTGAAGCAATATATTTTAATATATCTTTCTAGAAATGCACAATCAGGTATAACCAACACAAACATATGTCCTCTCCCCGATCATGATTTTGCTTTCATTTTTTGATCAACATTTTATCTACAAAGATTTTTCCAAATCAAGACATAAATATTTCTCATTCTTTTTTAGGGCTGCATAATTTTCCATTGTGTGGCTATATCATAACTCATTTTATCTGTTCCCCATTGATAGCCATTTAATTTGTTTCTATTCTTTTGGCATTGTATAATTGTATAAGAATCTTAATTATAATTGTATAAGAATCTTAATTCTTAAGAGGACATGTAGTAGTACAGTGATGAATTCCAAAATTTGGCCTTGTGAATGGATTGATTATCATCTGATTAGCGTCTTTGTCTTAGTCTGTAACCTTGCAACATAAAAAAACAAAAAACCAGAAAAGTCCATAAAGATGCTGATTTTGGCATGTGCCCAGCATTTTGGAACTTTATGTACTAAGCAACCTCTAGAGGAAGCCATATGGGATAGTGGGGAGATGGGAAGTGAGCAGAATGATATGATTAAAAATACAACCAGCTATGTTGCATTTTTAAAGGGCTGCTGAGAACTTTTTGGAAGAAATGCCAGTTTATTCAAGCATGTCTTTGTGCTTAAGAGCTTTTCAACATTAGCTAGCTCTGCTTTGCTCCTATCAGCCCTTTTCATTCCAGAGGGTGAACTGAAGTGTCAGGACTGGTGTACAGAAAAAACGCATATATGACCATGATAATGGGACTTTCAGGGGTTCCCGAAGAACTCAGAATTGTCTAAATGCCACAGCCCCCATCTTAGTTCAGAGATGTGAAAACAGCTCTTCACAGCCATGGCGCACACTAGTTGCTTCCAAGTGCCAGCTCCTGCACTGGCCCCTTAGAATCACCCCAGTAGTGTTGTTAAGAAAACAGATTCCTGGGCCCTCCCACAGCTGATTCATGGCACCAGCCTCTATGGAATTTATAAGAAGCTCCCTAGGTAACTCAGAAGCATCATCAGGACTGGGAGCTCTACCAAGGCAACAGTGCAGTAAACATCACTGCATTTAGAAACCAGGAAGCTCAGTCCTCACAGACTCATTATGTAGGACACACCAAATGTTCTGAGTTCTGTCGCTGATGCTCAGGCCCCAAAAAAGACTTAACATCCTCTCTGGCTTCTGAGGGGTCAAATGTGAAGTCTGACCCTCCTGACTCCTTCTCGGTCAAGTTTCCAACCGGGACCCTGAATGAGACTGAAATGTAATTGAAAGAGGAACATGTGATGGGGCCTCCTTGGTGGCGCAAGGGGTTAAGTCTCAGCACTATGAAGCTATCCCCACCAGCGAGCTTCCCACATGGCGCAGCAGACCTCTCCTGTCTCACCCACTGCTCCCCTCAGCAGTGTATTCCAGGAGATGCGCCTGGTCTGCTCCCTACTCTGTCTCTGGTGAATTCTCTCACTCCCCGATACTCTGGCCTACACCCGGGCTCTTGTATGCATAAATAAATAAATCTTTAAGAAAAAAAAGAAAGAGGAACATGTGGTGAGGTGTTGTTCACCAGGGGACTGGCCCAGATCTTCCCCTTCTGCCTCATACTCACAGACACCTTTAGGGTGAGTAATGGCTCCCTTGGTGGGAGGTGGGGGGTTAGATCAAGCTCTGGGATTACGCAGGCTGGTAAGGAAGCCACTTAGAGGACATGTGTTAGATATTCATCTTGGCTGGGGTTCCCTATCATGGGTGGCCCTGCCCAGGGAAAAGCAGATGCTTTCTCAAGGGGGGTTGTACAGATTGACACCATTGTGTGGGGAGCAGGGACGATGGAGGGTAGGAAGACTCAGGCACACCCCACTCTAGCAGAATGGTCTGGTCTGAAAGTCCAGATTCAATTTGGGTAACTCTAGTTTTCCGAAGGGAAACTAGGAATCTTCACCCAGTCAAGGTCCCCGGGGCTGGCTTAGGGGCTTGTGTCCTTGCTAGAAATGGAACCGTTGACTCTGGAGGTGGATGGGGTCTGGGTCATCATTGTTGCCCCAGGCCCAACTTGCCCCTTTATGAAGGAGACACAAATTTTCCTACATCTGTGTAAATGCACCCAGGGTTTAATTTCTAAGCTCCAACCAGGATTCCAGAGAAGCAGGCAATAACACTTTGCTATTTCAGGATGTAGCTGTGCAAATATATCCTCTTTTTAAAGTCAAAAGCAGTTTCTTAAAGTCTTAATTGTGCTCTGCACTTAGTTCTCTTCAAGTATGTGGCAAATTAATGATAATAAATCAATTAACCCCCTGAAAGTAAGTGATGTCTAGATATAAAAAGATACCCTCTCCCATGATATGAAGACGTGATAATGTTCTTAAACACTCCAGTGTCCTGAAATCTATGCTGGAATATTTGCCCACAATGATTTACAGTAATCCTCTGTGCTTTGAAAGCATGCCATCTCTGTGAAGGAATAAATGGATCAAGGATTCACACGTAAATGTCTTTATGGATTAAGGAATTTGAGACAAATGCTTTAGAGAGAACAGGAGAAGACTACTCTAAATCCTCTTTCTGTAAGGATTAATCCACAGTTAAATTAAGCAGGCTCTGGAAGAACCTTTACCCTGCAGCTCCTCTAGTTTATACTTGAGGCTTTAGAGGATTGAAGTCCCTCAGCAGAGGCCTGAGCATTAACTGATGTTAAAGATTTTAACTAATAACTACTTATTGCTTTACTGATTTCAAAATGAAAAGGATTTGGGGAGATGTGGTGAGGGAGAGAAGGAGAGAAAAGTCAAATGAGAAGGAAGAGAGACCCCATTCTTGGGGGAAGAGGGAGAGAAACATTAGTGGTTGCCACAGTGATGGGGCTTTGAGAGTCCAGAGGAGGGGTGGGAATGATCAAGATAGAGCTAGAGAGAGATATCAACTTGATATTTAATATTTTCAAACAATCAACATTTACTTTTCTCTCTCAATTTTGATTTCAATGTAATTGATTTCTGCTCTTTATTATTTCTTCTCGCTTCTTCTTCTTTCTCTCTCTCTCTCTCTCTCTCTCTCTCTCTCTCTCTCTCTCTCTCTGCTTCCAAGATTTTGCCTTAGTTTTGATATTTAGTTGATATTCTTGTTTTAGTAGGCAAGCCACCTGGCTGGGTTCCAGGCATATGTTCCAACTATATTTCTGTGTGTGGTTCAGTTCAGTTTTCAGTGCAAAGCTGTGCTGAGCGGCACGTGGAGAGCCCAGTAGTCCGTCTGGCATGGGACGGTGGTGTCTCCATATATCAGTTTTCAAAGTCTCTCCTATGTTGCTTAGGGTCCAAATCATGCATGTGGAGCCTGGGGGTGAGCTTGGGACTTCTAAAGTTCCTCCCTCTCCACCATCTCCCAGCTACTTTCTGAGTCTCAGGGGGTCTGCTGTTCATTCCTCTAGTCAGAAAACTGGGGTTTAGCTCCCTCACTTGGGTGCAAACTTCCAAAAGTGAGCCTGCATCTTGGGACAAATGGCAATGTAACAGGGTGGTCCCCAGGAAAAGGGAGGTTCCAGTTTCCCTGCCTCACCCAAGGAAGGGTGGAGGAGCTGAGGAGAGAGCGAGGACACTGGAGGAGGAAGGAAGAGGGAGGGAGAGCAAGAAGGAGATCTGAAAGAAGCACGTGGAGCAGAGACATATGAAGGAGCTGCATTTGCTTCTTGGTCCTGGACTGGTTGAAACAGATATGGGGAAGACTCATCAGGAGGTTAACAATGGCAGCTCTTATCTAGATTTTGCTCCTTCTGTCCCAGATGTGCTGGGCACCCCCTTCCAACGGATCCTCACCAGGAGGTGCCTTCGACTTGTGGCAGGCTTTTGGGCCTCAGTGTCCCTGCTTTGGCCCAATCCTGTTTGATTGGGCATCTACCCACAAAGCGACGGGTAACTTCAGGGTCTTAATTTATAAACTATGTTCTCTGCCTTGTCTTTGCACACTAATTGCATTAAAGTTCCTTTCCACTGAAGGTTCTTGGGCACTAGAGTATTTTTTGTCTAGATGCGGCAGATGGCTTAACCTATTTAGAATAGGCAGGTTTGGGGGCTCTGGGGTGCCCCTCACCCTGCCCTGTAACAGCAGGAGGACAAGGAGATAGAAAAAGCAACATCCTCTGAGGCCACAGGCGCTTCAGTCAGAGTGGAAGGTTCCACTTCCCCAGAGTATTAGGTGCCTGTGGGCCCCATCGCTGCCACTGCCGCCACCACCTCAGGACGGCCGGGAGCAGCGCACGACAGAGCAGAGAAAGAGGACGGTGGACCATTTGCTCCCCTCGCCTTTAGCACTAGAGATCTCCTTTCTACTTGTCAAGCCCAAGGTAGAGGGCTTCTTCTGGAACTCTTGTCCATCCTTGGTCTGTCCTCACTTCTAGTCTTTAGACTCTGTCTTGAGTCCAGGTGAGGTGATATCAGGGTAAATTTTTTTAAAAAGCGGGGGATGGGGAGGTCCCCATGTTGGTTATGAGATATTTTAAATTCGAGGTGATATCAGGGTAAATTTTAAAAAAGGGGGGGATGGGGAGGTCTCCATGTTGGTTGTGAGATACTTTAAATTCTGGCCTTCTTCCCAACCCACCTGTTAGCATGTCTTTTTCAGCGCTGTCATAGCTCACCCAGGCAGTCCTGCTGTGTATCGCTGCAGTGGGTGGGAGGGCCTGGGCAGTGTGTGCTCACTCCACCTTCCATGCTTGCATTTTGATTTGCAAAGACTCCATCTAGCTCTGCTTAATAGCATGTCAATTGATGAACTGGGTTTTTCACTTTCCCGTTATTTCATCTTGAGATAAGTTCGCCAGAGCAAAATTCACTAAGGGAGATATTTATCTATAGAGAGAAGCAACTCATGTTTGGTTTCTTAGCCTTTTAGTTTACTTCTGCTTCCTCTTTAAGATCACGGGCAGGAGAAATCAAAGACAGTCTGGTACCTCTGCAAGCCACGTACCTGCTGAGAAAAATGCCCGCAGTGCCTTAAGATGCCGAGAGCACAAAGTGAGCGAGGAAACTTAATCTCGGAGTTGCAGCTTAGGAAAGTAGGCCGCAGGCCATTCAGAGTGGTCTTTGATATAGGCCTTCGGACTTCACTGTAATTCACCAAAAGGCGCTAACAATCTTGTTTTCTCAAAGCTTTTGAAAATATGCAGTGAATTGCCAAGACCAGGATGTTCTTTATCAAGGACTTCCAGGGAGATAAGAATTAATTTGCTTTTCCCTTGGCCTTGTTTGGGTGGGTGAGTTCCAGAGAGTAATGTATATTTTCTGTAAACTCAGCAGGCCATTGTTGAACAGAATTTCTGCAGTGAGAACATAATTTGGGTCAATGAATCATAAATTCTATTTTGGTAATTTGCTGGAGACAGCACTGAGAACATAGCTATCCCAATGGGGAAAACTGGAAGGAGACACTCAAAACTAAACAGCTTGGTTATAGGGCAGGAGGGAACGAAGTGCCACCTTCTGCCCAACAGATTGGAGACTTCTCTTTAGCCAATTAGTCACTGAGTAGGTCGGAGACTTCCTCCCCTTCCATCGTGGGGAGAGACTGCGAAGAGTGAACACAGACTGTACCGCTACGGCCAACAGGAATGTGACACTTGAAGCCAGTCCCCCAAGAGGCCCAGGTGACTAACTACCTCTGTTCAAATGTATCAACCCATAAACTCATCCCTTGGAACAAATCCGCAGATATTAAATGCAATTGTCTTGTGTTACTGGTGTCCTAGTTTCTGCAGGTTACAGAAAACAGCCAGTTGCTACTGCAGCCTCATCTGTCCTTCCTTTTGCTTTGCCAAATTCAGGTGAAGCTATTGGTTTGGTGGGGGTGCAGTGGGACAAGGAGCCATGGAAATGAATGAAGGTTGATTTGTTCGTTTTATGTGGCCTTTCCTCGATACAATTTTACCAGCTTTATAAGTGAAGAAATGGATGAACGCCAATCACAACCATAAGGCACCATTTTTCATTCCAGGAATTAAATCTAAGAGCCTCTACTTCAATTCCCTTCTGTTTAGCTCATCAGAGTCCTGGGGGAAGAGAAGAATTTTACCTGAGTGTTCACACAAAACCAAGGTTAGCCGATTCTGTATTTACCCTCTACTCCCAGCCTCTCCACCAGTCCTCTAGAGCTTTGCAAGAGTGAGAACAGCTGTCCTTTGTTCCAGACAAGGACAAACAATAAAACTATAGTTTAATTGAAGTAGGAAGTGTTTGGTTTTGATGTGAGAAGAAATCACTGGACTCTGAACAGGGTTGAGTGGCAAAGTCTTCTTTCTAAAGATTTAAGACACAACTCTCTTTCTGGGGGAATTGAAGTTAGTCCTTCTAGAAGGCCAATTAGCAGAATCCAGCCCTTGATGCCTCCAATTTCTATAGTTTTACTTCCTGCTAGTAAAGAGGATTCTGATTCTGACCTTCAATAAAAGACACTGCGTTGAGGCAGCAGCTTGGCACTGGACAAGGGAGGGGACCTGGTCCATTAGGGAGTAGCCCCCCAAGCTACTGTTTCACCCCCCAATAATGTAGGCAGGTAAATCCAGGAAGAGCTGCCTTTACTCACTGCTACACCTGTTGGGAATCGGAGGGATAGACCAAGGAGCCTAATCCCAAGCCAGAGAGAAGGCTTTTGAGAACTTTTAGTCAGGATGGAAGAGAAGGCTCCAGACTCTAGTAAGGAACAAAAGGAGGCAATGTTCACTGATGAAGGGAGAGAGCAGGCAACAGCTCCAGGGAGAGCTCCCCTGGGTGTGAGGGGCTCCCTGACTGGAGATAGGCTTAGGAATGTGTAGGGTTTAGGGCTAAGGTCTAAAAACAAGAGCTCATCTTTATTGGCTGAGAAAACAAAAGGAATGTGGACTAGGCCAGAGTTCATCACTCATATGTTGTGGTTACTCGTGGGCATTAACCTGATGCATATATGTGCCTTGCAGTTTCTGTTTTGACTGGTTTTAGGGTCTGCTAAATTTAGGGTCCATTGCACTGAGGTCACCTGACTCAGTTTCAGGTTTTTTCTTTTCTTTTTTTCCATTTGCCAAACAACTTGTGGCTTGTAATGATAACTTTGTACATTGGTTAAGATTGTGTCAATTATTTTTGTCAGCAGCAGTGACCCAATTATGTCTTGTCAGCAGCCAGAGATGGCCTGTGCTAATCAGTAGTTTGTATGTTATTTTAGCACTAGATTTATTTCACTACTTAGGGCAGGGTCTCCTTGGTCAGTCACAAGACGTTTGTTTCTCACAGGTTTAAAGGACTTAGCACCAGGTAGCTTTAATTTGTCAGAGGTCAACAGACAAATTAAGGAAGAATATTAGGGAGGATGTTAGTTCTTATTGCTCTTTACCCCTTTAAGTCTGAGACCCACCCTGTCTCAAGCTCTGTCTCCAGCTGGAGAAATTCTGCTCTCAGGGGACCCCAATCTGCATGGACACCTATTTCATGTGGGGAAGGGAAGGAGAAGCAATCATCCTTCAAAGTTTGCAAAGCTGGGAGAAGGGGGAAGCAATTGCCTTCCCTTCATGGGGGAAAATCCACTTAAGTTTCTCAAGGGAGACAGAAAATCATCTCCAAAATTTAAAAGACATTGGCACCAGATCCAGTAGCACCGTCCTGAAGTTGGGTTTCTCGAACTCATTAGAATCACTGGGGACTGTGGGCCCATCTCAATCCAATTAAATCAGAAAGTGTGGATACCAACTGTTTACGCCATTTTTCACCTGAGAATGAAGCTGGATGATAAAAAGTCAAATAATTGACTTTTCTAAAATACTTTACCTAGGAGACCGAGGAGACAAGTTTTAATTTGGCTTCATCGGTTATTTCCTCCAATGCACTCCACTTTGGGGCAGTGCATTGACAAGATAGAAACAGAGACAGGAAAGGAGGAGGCAAGCAAGTCCATAGTAGGGCTGACCTGTCCCAGATGTATTTGAATGTGATTATTGATATAATTTCCCTGAGCCATGCCGTCCTTAGGCACATCCTATTCATTTGTTCAACCATTTACCAAACATTTACAATATACCTACTGTACACCAGGCACTGGGCTAAGTCCTGGGAGCTCAAAGCCAAATAAGACATAAGGCCTTGATCCCAATGAGCTCTAGTCCAGTTTGAAACTGTCGTGTTAAATGACCATTTTATATACAGAAAGACCTATTCTACAATAAAGATATGTACAGGAGATAGGAGGGCAGAAGAAGGTTGGTCAACTTGACCTGAAAAAGTGAGTATCACTTGGCCTAAGTTTTGAAGGATGGGTAGGAGTTCACCAGGTGCCAAGAAACAACAACAGAGGAAAAGTATATGCAAGCAGCAGGAATGCAATGGAAAGTCAAGTATGTTATTAAATCTGGATACAGAATATGAAGCGATGACACTGTGCAGGGTCATAAAGAAGGAAGAGAGATAGTGATTAGAAATAAGAATGGAGAAATAAGTGAGCAGACTCTGGGGACTAACACGGTGTGACAGGAATTGCTAGGCACCATGATTGTCCAGGCCATAGTGACGTGCCCACCTCTATGGACCAGGGCGAGGCCACTTCCTTAAAAAACAAGCAGGTGTAGCTATCAAAAGAAGTAGCAACAGAGAGTGGGTAAGATAGAGGCATCTATACCTACCACAGTCAACTTCATTTAGGTGAAAAAAAAAAAAACCTAATGAAGAACTGAACTTGCAGGAAAGGGGTAGACTTAAAAACTTTTAAGAGTTTGAATGATTCAGAGTTGATGACAGAAATGGGACAGAGAGGAAGAAAAAGGATAACTTTGTAAAATCTTAGGGTTCTCATCTGCATCAGTAAGATTGGAGTGGTGTATTTATTTTGAATAAAGAAAACTGGGAGAGGGGTGAGTTGGTTTGAGCCCACGGGCAGGGTGGGTGCAGATGGGGAGTTACGCTGTGGGGTGCTTCAGTGGGCCGCAGTGGAGGGTTCAATAGGAATCTACAGGGGTTGGGGGTAAATGTTGGAAAGAGGGAGTTAGGGCTCAATGAGAATGGGACCTGGGTGGAATCCTCCTTGGGACTGACAACTGTCCCAGTCACCATTCCTAGGGCAAACGAACCAGAGTGAGCCTTGTTCATAGCAGGATGGGGCTTCACAAGGGAATCTTGGCTATAGTTCTTGGTTCAGAAGGTGGGTTAGAGTCAAAGGCGAGGGGTTCTGCAGTTGGTGGTGCTGAGGAGGGGAAGTAATGGGCAGGAAGTAGTGAAAGGATCATGGTGGTGGCTTGTCAGGCTAGTATTGGGTGATCTGGAGTGGAACAAAGACCAGGACTCAACAGAGTCAACGGGAATTTGGTCTCATACACTGAGGCAAGACTAGGGAAATACATGCATGTGTCGATTCCCAGGGCTCATTCAACACAAAGGCTTGTTCCAACTTCTCAAGCAAGTAGAAAACGAAGCTTCCAATGAGCTCTTAGTGGGACCAGTGTCCACTGGCTCAAGGCAGCACTGCTTTACATGGGGTTTCTCTGGGGCTTGGGGAAGAGCCATGAAGAGTGGGTGAATCGAGCAAGCCTGACCCAGATGCCCTAGAGACATCTGCCATACTGACCAGCTTTGCGACATGGTCTGGCATCCTAGACTCTGCTCCTCTTCCTGGAGACAGCTCCAGATGTCCCTAAACAGTAGATCTTTAATAAATGCAAGATGGCTGAAAGAATGCATGACAGAAGGATCTTTAGTTTTTCCTCCTATTTGTCCTGTTTCATGTGCTGCAGTTAGTGAACTGTGTGGGTGGGATTCTGTGTAGATGCACAGTCAGTGACTTGCAAAGGTTGCTAGATCCCTAGGGATCTTGCTGATGCTCCCCAAAACCCCCGCCAGTTAAGTGTGCCTGTCAGATGAGGAGATGTCCGGCAGCGGGTTTTCATAAGTGCTGACTTCTGGAGAACAGTTTCCTTTCCAGGCTCATTGGCAGAAAACACAAGGATGGTGGCAGTCCCCCTGGGTTTGGGGGAAGGCTGGTTGGCAAGGCTGCAGGAGGCTCCCAGCTGCTAAAACTCTCTCAACTGGTATTGTGGACTAAGAGGGAGGCAGTGGGGGCTGCCAAGGATATGACATCTCTCATGCTACTTAGGAAGGGAGGCAGGAGCCACAGCTCCACTATTATGTTTTTATGCCAAACATCAGGCCTTATCTAAGGACAGGTGAGAGCAAGGGCCTCTGCTTTGCATCCGATCCCAGGATTTACACAGCCAGAGCTTTAGTGTTCCTCTCCCCTGTCTTCCTGCAGATGCAGAGCACCCAATCTCAGCCTCCTCTCAAGCTGCTTCTAATGGGGTCGCCATCCTCCCTTTCCTGGTCCATCCTAAAATCTAGGATGTAGTGGACCAGAGTTGAGACTGGGAGCTCCTGTGGGGGCAAGGGAGGAATAGTCGTCCATCCTTCTATAGTTACTAGTTTGTTAAGCTCATTCGTGAGACTCAACTTGTGGAATCAGTGGGCGTTTTAGGAGGAGAAAGCACCTACTTTTTGCCAGCGAACCCAATGCTCTGTGTGTGTGTGCATACATGAATGTCATTTGCTTTGGAAAGATGTCCATAATACATTATTAAGAGAAAAAAAGCAAGTTTCAGAGCAATGATCTACTGTTGGTGTCACGAATATATTACAAATACATATATATGTGTGTGTTGTTACATACAGAGAAAGTCTGGAAGATAATATACGAAGATGTTAGCAGTGGATTTCTTTATATTATAAGAGCCAGGATTTGTGTACATAGGTTTTGAACTTTTTTAGGATAAGTTCTAAAAATCAGGATGGGCCTATGAGAAATCAAGACTGTTGCAATGAACTGTTTGTGTCCCCCCACTCAATTTATGTATTAAAGTCCTATCCCAATGTGGTGGTGTTAGGTGATTTAGGCGGGGCCCCCGGTAGGTGATTAAGACTTGAGGGCAGGTCATGAATAGGATGGCTCCTCTTATAAAAGGGAGAGAGAGACTCCTTGCCCCTTCCACCACTTAAAGACAGTGACAAGTCAATGATCTGAGAGCCAGGAAGTCTGTCCTGTCCAGATTCCGTTTCTGCCTTGATCAGTTACTTCCCAGGAGGAGAGGGAAAGATTTCTGTGGTTTCTAAGTGACCCAGTCCATGGCATTCTGTTACAGCAGCCTACAGCACTCTCCTGGACTTTTATGACCATCTCTGTTCAAGTGCAAGGAATACTGCATGTGTTGACTCATCTTGAAGACCAGTGTTCCCTGAGTCTATCCACGCAGGAAGCAGTAAAGGTGATGAAACTGACGCAGGATGGGGGACAAAGTTGGAGACGGTGGGTGGAGGCAAATACAACATGAGAAGGACTTTTGTTCATTTGCTGACTCGCTGGAATTTTTGCTGCAAATTACCTGTGGATGATATTCTTGTGACTGGTCTGTGCTCCCTGTGATGCAAATGGAACTCATTCTATTAAAATTGTTTTTGAATCTACAAAATCCTTTCTGTATTACCCATCCAGCACCCATCCCCTATTCTAGGATCATAAACCCCAGTGCAAAATTTGAGTCACTGAGTTTTTTGGCGTCTGACACAGTTGGAAGTGTGAAGTGCAGCCATCTGGCAGGCCAGAAAGCAAGTGGTTTTGAAATATTTATTTTCGCAAAGCATTAGCTGTGATTTTTAACCATGTACTGGGAGTACTGAGCAAAACAAAGCTTGGGGCGCTTGGTCAGCCAGGCAGGATAGTCAGCTGAGCTATTTTTCCTGTAGGAGACAGCAGGTTATAGGACTAGAGGTGAAAATGAACAGTCCCCTTCTGCTTTATAGGTCCTTTTGTGTTTTTTGCAGAACTCTTAGTTGAGAGGAGAGTGTGATGATGCTGAAATTAATAACGGATACTCTCGGAGGCCCACGAGCTTCACAGAGCTTTACAAGAGGGGAGAAAAGTCCATCTTAATCAGTAGCGTGAGTTTAAATTTGGGGCTCCCTGGTGAAGTATCTGCAAGGGTTATTACCTTTCATTAATTACACAATAAACAGCCCTTTAGTGAAAAGGGGGCATTGGCTAAGGGAGGGGTGGGTGGGATGGAAATTCTGGTGCCCTTTGCATCTTAAGTCACACCCTGAATCAAGAGACAAATTCTCCCTTCTGCAGCTGCTTGAAGAGAAGCTCAACAGACCAGCCCCCTTTTTCAAGCTGGGAGGGACCCTTGTCTCTAGTTGGTGGCATGAATATTCACTATTCCTCTATCTAGTGTTGTCAGAGAAAAAATAGGAGCAGCAAAAACTGAAAGAAGAAAAATTTTTTTAAAAATTTCCAGCTGAAGCAGTGACTCTTGGATCACTTTTACATAGGAGATGTTCTTGGGACTTATCCAGATTATTTCAAGAAGGCAGGCGCTTTCCGAAAATGAGCATTCTGCTTTTGGGTTAACTTTTGAAGACCATCTGTGATTGATTTACTAACGTGCTAATAATATTTTGCTTTCCTCTGTTTTCTCTCCAAAACATTCTAAACTTCTTCCCTAATCTTGTGTCGCCAGCTCAGCTGAACAGAGACAGAGTCAGACCGCAGGGCTTCACGGTATTCACAGTGTGATGGGAAAGCGCATGCGTCGCCGGGTAGTTCTCCTAACCTCTGCACTGGGCGTGGGGATTTTCTGTTTAGAACCAAATTGTACCTGTGGTAGGACTAGTGTTTCTATCACAGAAAATAAAAGCATAAAAGAAAGGAGTGAGAAGTCAATCAGAAGTACCGTGTCAAATATGGTCCTAACACAAATAACTGCTGATAGGTGTTGAGTGACCATGGCACTTGAGACGATGTCATTTAATCCTTAGTAACCATGGGGGAGGTACTATCACGACCATGGCAAAGATGGTTGGCAAATGTTATGTAAATAGCGCAGGTGTGTTTTTAAGTTTTTATTTTGCTAATTGAGGGATCACTGACACATGCAGTCGTATATACTTAAAGTGTACGATGTGATCATTTGATATACCTATGTATTGTGAAATGATGACTGCAATCAAGTTAATTAACACATTCATCATCCCATATCGTTACTGTTTCCTTAGGGTGGGTAGTAAGAATGCTTCAGCTGTGCTCTCTTGACAACTTTCAAGAGTACAATGCGGTGTTATTAACTATAGGTGCCAGGTTGAACATTAGCTCCTCAGAACTTATTTATCTTAAAACTAAGTTTGTATACTTAGACCAAATTCCTCCCATTTCCCTCAGCACAACCCCCCAAACCCTGGCAACTACTAGACTGCTGTTTTGCTATGAATTCTACTTTTCAATCTTTTTAAGATTCTACCTATAAGTGATGCCACACAGTATTTGTCCTTGTCTGTCTTCACCCAAGTCTAATGGCCACGTGAAACGGTATTTGGACCCAAATCTTCCTATGCGATAGTTGATGTTCCTACACCCAACACTCCAGAAGGAAACAGGGAAGAGGCATCTGGCAATTAGCTCACCCTCTTTAGAAGAACCATTTCCTATCTGTAACCACACTCCTTCCTTAGCTCCAGGTATAATGTCCACACTCATTGGTCTAGATGATTGTATTTGCTTTGCACTCCAGTTTATCGGTTTATTGCTTAAAAAAGAAAAGCAAAACAGAGGCATCTCCTGCTGAAGTATTTATGCCAAGAAAGATGAGCCAGGAAGGAGCAACTCTGCACAGCCTGGCACTGGTCACTAGGGTTTGTCTCCTGCTCCCACATCTAAGTGCTATCAAGAAAGAGTTGATTATCTGGTCTATTTCCAGGCTTCTGTTGACATTGCTATTGTGTTCCCGTGGCTCCTTAGAGGCCCTTTTAGTAGCATCATAGTAGGAAGCTATTTGTTTTCCCTGGCACTGCCATTTACAGCCTGGGGCAGCCATGTTCCAACTTTATTTTGCCTCCTTCCTCTCGCCTCATGTGACCTCTGTGGCATCTGATTGGTGAGGAGGTGGGCTCTTGATTGAAGCTGGGCCAATCAGAGTCCTTTTCCAGGAATTAGGAATCAGGACTGAGGAAGGTTAATGTTTGGACCTGTAACATGAACTTGGGGGAACTTCCACTGAGTAGACTGTTGCATCAAGAGAGCTGGTCACCAGACAGAAGAAAATAAGCCACTTACGGAGAGAAGAGTAGAGACAAACATAAACAACAAATAAAGGACTTGCCTGTCTCTGCTTCAGTTCCCTTCTTCTGGCCCTTGGCTCTGGACACATTCTAGGATTTTGCTTATTTTGTATGTTTTTTATAATCATTCTCCTTAAACCAGTTTGAGAGATTTTCTAAACTTACAGCAGAGAATTCTAACTTTTCTCAGTTTTATGAGTTAGTACCCTGTATCATCTATTCACTGAAGCCATGGGCGTAGCTTGACTTCCCCAGTAGGGAAATTAATTCTGCTCAGCCCTAAAGAACAGTTTATCTCCTATCTGTTTTCACAAGTTAGGGATGGGGGGACAGATTAGCACCACTGGTGGAGAAGCAGCTTAAAAACAAATGTCCTTTTGATAGTGAGCATCTGTTATCTTGGATTATGATTGGCAGCTCATTATATCACTGTTGTTGTTTTATTTTAAATCTTCTTGTGGAAGTTGAGGGCCAGGAAGATGTCAACTCTTTGCTTTGGTCACAAATCAAATAGAGAAGCATGAAGCCTGCAAGGGTCTCAGCAGCTGACCACGGGAAAGGGAATGAGCAGGTGGTTCTGGGCATGTAAAGAATCCCAGCTGTGGGATCAAAGGACTTAAGTCAGATCCAAAGTTTCCTGGCAGAGAGGGAAGGGGAAGGTAGTCTCCCCCTTGCTGCAGGTGCCCTGGAGGGATGACCGGGAAGGTAATAAGTCATCTGCATTCATTTTCTAGAGCTGCTGTAACGAAGTGCCACTAACTGGTGGCTTACAACAACAGAAATTTAGCACCTCACAGATCTGAAGGCCAAAGTATAAAATCGAGGTGTGGGCAGGACACATGTCTCTGAATCCTGTGGGGGCGGATCCTTCCCTACCTCCTCCAAATTCTGGTGGCCCCAGCTATTCTGTGGTGGTGGCAGCAACACCACACCTTCTGCCTCCCATGGCATGCTCTCTGTGTATCTTCATACAGTCTTCCACCTGCCTCTGATGCACCCACATTTCCATCTTCACATAAGGGGCCCACCCTACTCTAACATGAAGTCATCTGAGTGAATCACCTCTGTGACAAACTTATTTCCAAATAAGGTCACATTCTGAGGAATTAGGAGTTAGGATTTTAACACATCTTTGTTTGGGGTGTGGGGAATAATTGAAACCATCACAACATCTTGACTTGAGACAACATAAATGTCCCAAGGGGCCTGATACAGCTGGCCTGTTAAGGTGGAGATGAGCTTCAGCACATGTGGTGAGTTGATCAGACAGCCTATGAGAATATGGTTTTGATCAGGAATCAACGATCAGAATTTATCCTAAGAGAATAAATCACCAAGCATGTAAGTCTCGGGAAAAGTCCGATTTTAAAAAGAAGAGGGGCAATTCCAAGGATAGCATTTAGATAGATTTTAGGTCCACCAATTTTTAGAGCTTAGGGATCCAAGAGTGAAAACTGACAATATTAAAAAAAATCCATAACACGTGTTGGAAACTTTCTCTGTAATTGTCAGTGCTAAAACTAAGTTATTATGGTTATTATGATTCCATGCACCCTCAGATTAGGAGCAGACCTCAACAGATTGGTGAGACCAAGGAAACGCTACTTACATACGAATCAGACAGGTGGTAACGTGGAGGTGGAGACAAAGAGAGAGCAAGAGAATGTCTCACTTGAATCCTGGTATAAGACCTCGCCTTGGGAGAATAAAGTGGAACTTGTTAATAGGATTTCAACTGAGTTCAATAGGTTTCAAGGCAGGTCTAGAATCCCAACATAGGAACCTGAATGTGATTGAGCAATGGAGGCAGAAACCCCATAGAATGGCTTGGGCCTTGTGGAGGGGGTTAAGGAAAGCTCATCACCACCATAACATAACTGCATTATTAGAGTTTGGAGTAATGCAAGCATGATTACTACAATCCCCTCTTTGCTCTCTACCCACAGGAGTAAGGATTATGTCTTTCATATCTTTATTTCCAACATATAATGTAGGGCATGTTTCAAAGCAAGGACTCAATGAGTATTTGTTGAATGAAGAAAGACATGCATGCACAATTTGCCCAGAAAGAGGGCAAACCCTATACAGTTAGATGCTACAGCTGAGAGGCATGGAGAGGAAACGGGTGTGTTCTATCTGAACGTTTATCCTATCTGTCCCTGGCATGGGGTGAGCAAGAAAATGAAGTCGAGAGAAGGGGAGAGGAAGCTGGAAAACAGTGTAACTCCTGCTGAGTTGGTGCTTGCTAATTAAGTTTCATTACCAGCTTTGTAATATATCAATAGGTGTTCCATATTCAAATATAAAAATGTATTACTTTCTAAACTTAGAGATGAATTTGCATTACCCTTGTCATTGTTTCTCTTCATTCTTTAATTGGTTATATTGATTTCTTCTGTCTGGGAAATATATCAGAAACCGAGCATAATTACCATGAAAAAGCCTTTTTCCCGTTAAAGCATTATATTATTCCTAGGGGTGTTAACGCTATTTTGAGTGCCTGAGACCCCATTATTACAGTTCATTAGAACATCAGTCTAGCAGTGCTAAGGGCAGGGAAATATGGGGAAACTAAGCATCATAAGACTGGAAGTAATAGTAGAATTTTTCAATTCGAAGGAACTCCCAACCAAGGAACTCCCATTGACTTTGCTGAAAGCTGATCATCTCAGCCTCTACCAGACACTCCCAGTGATGACAACTGATCTGTTTGTCAGACAATCCATTTTATTATTAGAAACAGCCTGAGATTCTGACTTCAGAGGTCTGGGATGAGACCCAAGAGTCTATATTAAAACATCAATGGTGTTATAATACCAAGGCATGTCAATGTTTGACCATGTTTTGGAACCACTGTTTCAGATAGTGGTTTTCAAAATTATTTTAGCCAATTGGGGTATGGATAGAAAATGAAACAACATCTTGCACAGATGAAGGACCTTCAGGGGAGGGGAGGGGGCAAGAGGGCCTTTAGGCTGTAGTATTAGATTTGGGGGATGATATCGTCAGGCACTAAAATAGAACTACCCCCCCCCCCAAGGAGGAGCAGACATTTTTCTGGCCGTCTTTGGGGCCATTTGGCCATAAATGCTATTACGAGAGTAAGGGGCAATGTGGTCTCAACTCCTGCCATCTGGCATGGGGGCCCATGCCCCAACTACTATGCAGTTGGCATTCGCCTGCCCTTTGCATGAGGGAGTGGACCTGTACCTTAGCATGCGGACTCACAGCCCCAGAACTCAGTTTAGCATATGGACCCCAGAGTCCTCCTGATAGCCAATCCTTTTTCCTATGCCCCTATTTGCCCCACAGTGAGGCTGTGCTCGTTGGGGGTTCTGGTGCAACTGAGATGGCCCAGAGGGCTATGCAAGGTCTTGGAACAGGAGAAGGAGAGAGTGGCCGGGAGAGACAGTGGAGGCCTTATTTGCATGCTCAGTGTGTGGTATAATTTCCCAGCTGGCCTGAAAGGTCAGCCAGGGGATCTTGATTGTGAAAATAGAAAGAAGCATAAGTTGCTGACTATTTCTTTCTTAATTCTTTCTCGCTCCCTTCTACCCTGGGACTGGGGTTGGGGCTGTGCTTCTTGCCAGGAGCATTCCCTCCTTGTCAACTGACTGCTTCTCTTTCTTCCCTTCTCAAAAGGAGGGATGGGCTTCTTGGCTGTATTTCTGATAGCTTCTGAAAGGCCTTCAATTCTCTGCTGGCAGAAGTTGGCTTCTGGGAGACTTGCGCACCCAGTGGGTGTATAAGAACTTCACCCCAAGGCATTCCTGGAAATGCACCTACCGGGACAGTCCCCACCGTCCGCTCAGGAGTCCCTGGGACGGGGGAACAAGGATGGTGGAGTGAGAGTGTGTGCATGTGTGTGAGGTGGGCTGTGACACGGGGCCAGCAGGATGGCATCACAATCGCCTCTCCTCCGATTCAAGTTAGTTCAGAAAGTGCTGGGTAGGGAACACATGCCCAGATGCCCTGTGGGGAGGATTCACTTCCGTAAAGTTTTTTCCAATTCCTGGGCTGCATTTCAACAAGAGCTGGCTCCTGTTTCCCCCTGTTCTCTGTTGATAGCGGTGGACTAGAAGCAGACCTTGCTAAAGCGGAATGCAGATGCCCGAGCCCAGCCCATCAGAAGAACAGATACTCACTCTGTTGGTTGGAAATACTTCCGGACCTTGGCTGCAACATACTGCACCAACTCCGCACTGACGCACATGAAGAAAGCCCATCAGGGACTCTTTGCAAGAAGGAACACCTGTGAGCATCTGCTCAGCTCGGACAGACCCAAGTAAAACCCAAACTTGCCTGTGCGACTGGACAAGTCACATTCAGAGCAGCAGCACCCACATCTGCCAGACCAGCGACAAGAGTGCGTATCGCCCACCGGTGCTGGAAGAACGAAATAAGAGAATGCAGGTCAAGGGGGCAGCACAGTGTCGGAGCCTGGAAGGGGCTTCATGAAGAGAAGCCACAGTCATTATTAAAGTGTCTTTTTTATCTTGCTAGTTTGGCACTGATGAACCAAAGGGGGAGCATGGCCCAAGGCAAGGTTCCTCATACACCCAACTGCCATTGCTCCCTCGAATAGCTCAGCAGCTTTAACAAAAGAGCAGTTACATGGGGGCTAATTTAACACAATATTAATTCTAAGTTGCAGCTGGGTCATCCCCAGGCTCCAGTGCCTTCCCGTGCATGTGTGGCACAGTGCCCTGCAGAAACAGTCTTCTCTGCGACTTCCAGATTGACCTCAGGAGGGTGTTTGTGGCTCAGCGATCAAAGGGTTGTTAATTTTACACGCATACCACATTAACACACATTTTAAATGGTCTCATTAGTTTTTCAGCTGATATCCAGCTTTGAAAATATTGCTTTGACTGCTGAGCCCCTGCGGACATGAGCTCTCATTAGTTTTAGGGGTAACACCCCCTCACCCATAAATCTAGGACAGCTGCCATTGGGCTTTCTCTGTGGTTCAACTGGTCCACGGGAGTGGAGAAGTGGTAAGGCAGAAACCACTATTTTGATGTTTGTTTGGGATGCACTTGGGTATGGCAACTCAATTGTACAGGTGCAGGAAGAGGCGCAGGTGGAGAGGTGGAAAGAACCAAGTGTCATGGAGGACCACAGACAAGAGCAGACAGCCGTACAACTCAGCTCGAGTGACAGCTGGCTATGGTGCGCCTGTGGGCATCTGTCCCTTCTGCTCAGCTCAGCTAATTCCCCAAAGATGAACCACTGGACAAAGTAGGGACTCAGTACATCTTACAGTTTCACAGGAGATTGGATTTAAGGCCAAGTTCAGGGAATATCTTTACTACAACCCTTTTAGAAATGAAAACCAAGAATCTACTTTCAGGGATCCTTTCTATAGTTTGTGACTAGCGCTACAAACAAAATGTTGCCTTTTTTATTATTAAATTTCTCCACAAGCTTTGGAATCTTTATTTCTTAGAGACTGCATTTAAAATAAAGGTTTAAAATGACTTCCTAATGCCTTGATTGTGGAAATACCTAATGTGTGTGGTGCTGTGCTGAGCCCCTTTCAAGGGAAAAAGGTGGTGGAGGGGGAGCACACACAAGAAGATTCACTGCTCTGGGGTGCTCTCCAGCCCCCCGTAATCAGACGTGGGTGTGACTCGGCTGGTGGTAAGCATGCTCGCACTCTGACCCTTGCTCTCAGCCATCCAGTCATCCAGGAGAACTCCAGACCACACATTTATGATTCTTCCATCAGCCCAAGCACAGCTTAGCTATGATGCCCCTCCCCCCAAAAGGGGGGATCCATATCTCCTTGGGCTGGTGCTTGGAAATGGTGACAGGCTCCTTCTGATGGGGCATGCGTGATGCTGGTTGAAGACACAGAACTGCATGTCAAAATCCCTGGGGGTTCCAGTGGACTATGGTAGAAGACCCTGGGAGCCTTAATGGTAACATACATCTGAGAATTGTGACCCTATACCTCTAAATCATACTGTGTTCTAAACCAATGTTAATGCAATAAAAAAGTAAAATAAAGGATAATAAATTATGAGTACATGAAAAAATCAGGGCTTCAGTCCCAGTGGAGATTAAAGGTCATTTTACAACAGAGCCACAGCTGTCATCCGTAAACAGGAACCCTTGGCTAACCAGCATCCAACCCGCAGGCAGATAGCTATGCAGACACTGGTTGTAGGTCAACAGCAAACCCAATACTAGTGAACCTCAATTGTGGGACCTTCAGCAGGCAGCCCCCAAGTTGTGGTTGAGAACAAATATTAAACCAGTTCTACAGGTCCTTTTATAGGCATTTTTCATGCGGGGTGTCACTGAACCCTCACAGCAGCTCTGCGAGTTCCTGGTTAAGCCATCCACACTTAGATGAGGAAACTGAGCATGTAGAGGTGAAATGGGCTACTACCTTGGGTCATATGGTCTTCCCACTGAGCAACAGGCTCCGGGTTCAGGTCAACTCTGGTTGCTTAGAATTTTCTAGGGAGACCAGAGGCGGTCTGAGCCGTGGAGAAGCATGTCTGGTGCCTGCTGTGCTCACTCAGTGCTCTCTGAGAGGCTGGACCTCTGCAGTTTTATTAATCATTGTTCAGTATACTCTGTTCCTTAATTTTTCCCTGATATGTTTAATCATGTAAACAAATGGAGTCATTCATAGCATTTGAATCTGTTTTTTGAGATAATGTCTTAAAATGTATCAATATCTTTGGTATGTCCGTATCATGATAAATTTAGAAATATAAAAAAATAAGAGAAGAAATTACCAGTCCTTTATAATCCTACCATGATCAACCTTCTGGTCTCCTTTCAATTACATGCATATAACCACATGGCAAAATACAAATTAGACTATAAATAAAATCTTGCTGACTCCTATTTTCCCTTTCAACCTTATATAATAAGCATTCCCTATGTAATTAAATATTCTTTGAAAACAATATTTCAAAAGCTTTGAACAGGTTGTAGGACATGGTACAGCTTAACAAATAGTAGTTATTATTTATTACACGATATGCTAGTAGAGGAAAGGACTAACATTTATTTTACCTTTCTGATTTTGATGAACATTTAGGTTATTACCTTTCCTTCACTGGTAAAACAATGGTGCCAAGAATTTTGTATATCATTTGTGTATGAAATTAAGTCTAATAAGTTCCTCATGAATTTCTTATGATAGATCCTGGGTAAAAAATTACTGGGTAAAAACTCAGGCAATTCTTAGTTCTTCATCTTAAATACACATTGCCTAATTGGTTTCCCACAAAGAGCTGGTTAAATGCTAACAGAGGTGTAGGAGAGGGCCTCTTTCCTCTCACACTTGAACTTGGGTGATAGTTTGACTTTGGTCAGTAGGGCCCTATTTAAAAACAGCCTGAGCCAGAACTCCTTTCTCAGGGGAACGAGCACCCCCATTTTGGTACCTCAGGCTACAGGGGCCCTCACTTTGTTACACACCTCGGTCCTTATCCCCATGGGTGAAGCCTTTTGCTCTGTGTCTGTGGCCACTTTGGACTCTCCCTTGCATTCATACTGAGGTGCCTGTCCTTCCCAGGAATGGAGTGGGTAGAGGAAGAGGAAAGGGGAGAGCCAGGGAGACAGCCCTGGGGTTTGTGCCAGAGCTTGCAGATTAAAGCCTTCATTCACCAAGAATGGAATTGAGAACATAAAGGGAGCAGGGAGCTTGGGGAGAACTGACTGGTGAGAAGGTGAAGTTCAAGGATGCTCTTGATTTTAATCCCCACATCACTCATCACTTTGTTTTTAAATAAAGAAGCCTGGGACCCAGGACAAAAAATTAAAAAGTAATACAATAAAGATAAAAACAGCCCGGGTGGACCCATGTGCTTCTTGTCCATGGAGGAACTCCAAAGGAAGGCGAGGCTTGAGAGGCTGGTCCTGAAACCATGCCAATGAGATCTGGAGACTTCCCCTTCAGGTAAACAGCTCTGAGTCATCGCTCTTCTGTTCTAACCTGGCGCTCGTTATGTTTCCCCAGAACCCGTGTCTGTGGATATCTGTCCCATTGATAATTACTTGTTTATCATCCACCCTCCCTGGTGGGCTGTCAGCTCCATTATCCAGGCCTCTTTCATCACACAGAGCTCAGCACAGAGCACAGCACCAGACTGGCACTCAGTATTTGTGAATGAAAGAATAGCAGTCACCCATAAACGTGCCCTAAATGAAGGATTTTGAGCTGAATCATCCTCTCGTGGCTGAGTGTATATTTAAAAATGGAATATATTTCTTATATATGATTGAACCAAAAAAAAAAAATCAAGTTAGCAGAACGTTATGTACTTGATGATCTGAGTTTTGCAAGAGAGGAAGAAAGGCAGAGAGATGGCAGTGAGAGATGGAGAGATCACCAAAGAGGAGGGAGACCCAGAGAAAGACGACCTGAGATAGTAGCTGTGGTCATAACAGAGTGCTCATTTTTTTTCTATTTTTGCATTTGATTGTATTTTCCCGAAATGCTATCATGTATGTGAATTTGGAATCTTTCATTAACATTATTAACAGATCTCAAATAATTTTGAAAACTCTGTCACAGTGTGGCAACGTGATCGATTAAATGTCACCTTACTTACAGAGAGCCTTTCCTCAGCTGGAGTCACTTTATTTATGTGCCCTCCTTTCTTCCCTGGGCTGTAATTTTTATTTTGACTTGAAGAATCAGGGCAAAGAGGAGAAAGGAAAACTCACAAAGCTCCTAGCAATCGAGAGGCTGATTTTCTCCAAGCCAGCAAATCTCTTTGGCGAGGTGAGGAATGATCTTACTGAATGAAGAGGTGATCTAAGGTCAGCATTAAATAGATGTGTTGCTTTTCCCAGAGTTGGCTGAAAAGATCAAGTGACTTCCTCTACCTCCAGAAGTTACAATTCGATGATGAACAGAATTTCTTTACAGCTTCGCAGGCCTCTGTTATTCCCCCAAGCCCTGGCCCCACTGCCTTCTCTCCAGGGGCAAGCAGTTACCGGTCCAGTCTCCTGGGAGGAATGGCAGAGCCGCCTTTCACATGGAGAGTCTGGGTAAAAGGGGGCATGGAGAGGAGCAGTTCGAGGTGGGGGGATGGGAGCAGGCAGAGACCCTCTTGGGAGGGCTCCCTCAGGAGGAGCATCCACAAAAGGGAGACTCCACAGCCTCTGTCCCTGAGGGGTTTATAATCTGCACTGAGGCTTCCTTTACTGCTCGAAAACTTCCCTTTATCCACGCTGCAACTGCCTACATAGAGTTACAGGAAGATCCTATGACCATAAACACATAGTCTCTGGAAATACATGATCTGGAACTTTCTGAAATCTTATAGTAGTAAATGTACAATTCTTTTCATCAGGCCTGTGTTAAAACATGTGTTTCTCTTTTTGTTTCAATTTCCAAGCATTTCGGAATTAAACATAGTACTTTAACTGCAGGGACCATCTGAGCCACAGTGCATTTGCCTATTACCCCTGCTCCTAATGTTTAATGTCTTAGTTACTTGGTTTTTTTTTTCCCCTGCGGTTTTGGATTGTAACTCACCTCACAAAACGGTGTAATCCACTTTAAAGCTCTTAAAGCTAAAGTATGCAAAAGTTCAGCCTTTTAATCATCGATTCTATGGGGCAAGTTAAGGGTGAGCTGCTGTAACAAACAGCATAGCCCCTTTCCGTCTTACGTATGTTTCCAACATGAATGGTTCCTTGCGGAAGCCAGGTTCCCCAGTCTAGACCTGCTGTCTACTGGGGGTGAAGTCATTACTTGATCCCAGGAGGATTTTAGGCAAGATTGTATTTCAGATGGTTAGAAAAACAGAAATGCCAGTGCAGCCTGCTTATCTTTTTTTAAATTAATGCATTTGACTTTTTCGAGCAATTTTAGGTTCACAGCTAAATTGAGCAGAATGAGAAAACATGTTCATGCCAGTGGCCTCAGTTTTTTCATTGGACCAGGAGACAAGGCCATGTGCTGAGAGATATTGGGACTAAAGGAGAAAGTGAAGGTTTGATGTGAACAACAGGCAGAGCGGGAGAGAAGGCGCTAGCCAAGGACACAGTGATCGACACCAGGTTGCCTGCTTGGAGACAACTGGAGGACCTTGCAGAGGGGGTGAAAATGAAAGCAGTGAGGAATGAGGCGGGCTTTGAAGTGCTCTTGGCAATGAGGGCCTGAGAGCAAGGGAAAGGGAAGCAGTAATCAGCAGAGTAGGACTGCTCAGTTACTCAGTTCTAAAACTGACTAATATCTGGGCAATATTTAATAGGACAGGTTTTGGAGACATACTTCATTTGGTTCTCCAAGCCGCTCTATTAGGTATAGGTCATTATTTTCCCATCCTCAAGTGACTGACAGAAATGGCGATCAATTCAAGGTTAGACAAGTGGCAAAGGCAGAATTTAAAACTAAGTATTTGGGCTCCAGGCATCACACAAATATGATTTGATATTGAAAGTCATTGATAAGCCAAGTTAGGAATCAAAATATACACCTTGGACTGATTTTTCTAGGTGTGATGATGAATCCCTGCTTGTTTCCTACTTGTGACCACAAGCATAATGGCTCCCATGCTGAGGCTTCCATCAAGGTCAGTGTTGACTTTACCTGGTTAATCAGCCACACAGCCCCTGCGTTTCATTCCTCTGCGCTTCTGCTCTCTTGCCCTCCTGCCCATGGCATCTGCTGGATGGTTGTCTCCTGTGTTTAAGAGAAATAACAGGCCCTAAGTGAAGTCACACTGGACCCACCAAGATTTAACACCTAACCTAGTTGCAGTGTCAGCCTCTCCCTAAAGTGGTCTTAAGTCAATCCATCTGGAGCTCCCCCAGTCAGTGCTAGTGAGGTTATCAGTGTCATAAGACCCCGCCCTCACGAGAGGGAAGGTGACTGTGCCTGAATTAATCTTCCTTTTCTTTTACTAACAACATTATCCCACCACCTTTCTGACTACTAAACCTTCCATCTCATACAACTCCTTGCAGAACCAAATTTCTATTTGCTAGATGGGATGTGGCCTGATTCAGGAATCAATGAATAAAGTTAATCGGATCTCTAAATTATTTGGACGAATTTTTTTCAACCCAGGGCATATGTCCCATATTTTGCAAAGTTCCCTAACTGCCTTTCTCCTCACAGGCTGAGCCCAGTGTCGTACCAATGCCAACTTTGCTCTCCACTTGTACCCTGGGGGCTTCCTTTAGTCAGTTACACTGGAATTGCTGCCTGTACCCATCTCCCTCACTAGACTAAGAACTCCTGAGGGCAGAAACTATATCTTGGGTCTCTTCGTATCACCATACAAAGAGCTCAGCACAAGGCTTGGTCCAAAGACCAGTCCATCACCCACAACTTTGGGAAGTGAGCCTTTGGGATGGCTCTCAGAGGAAACCAATGGAGAGCAGGAGTTTCCCCACCACACCATCAGTTTAACACAGCCTCAGTGGGCTTTTGCTGAGGTGACGAGTCTTTCCTTCCTTTCCCTGAACTTGTCTTTTCTCCTTTACGGGTCTATTCTTTTAATATATTCAGAAATTGACCACTTTCAACCACCTCTACAGCCACTTCCAGGAGCAATAACCTCCTAACTGTGGTCTCCCTGTTCTAGCCTCCCCAGGGTACAGCCTGTTTCCAACACAGCCCCAAGGTGATCCTGTCACAAAGGATGTCAAGGGAAGTCTGTCTGTCCTTTGCTCAATAGCCTCCACTGGTGCCCACCGGCTCACGGTGAAAGCCATAATCTTCACAAGTCAACGCAGTGCTCTATGTGAGCGGGACCCCGTACTGCCCGGCTTTCCTCCATCATACACACCCTGGACCCACATCAGCGTCCTGGCTGCTTCTTAAGGCAGCAGGCTCACTCCCACCTCAGAATCTTGCTCTGCCATTCCCTGGCCTGGAATCGTCCTTCTGCTCTTGACTTCCTCCTGCGTCTCTGTCACCCAGGTGTGTCCTTCTCAGTCAGGCATCATCCTTGGTCCCCCTTTGAAACCTAACAGCTTCTTCCTGCGGCAGATGATACAGCCCATCCATCACTCTGCTCTATTTTTCAACTTGGCACTCCACACTCACAAGAATATTAGGTTTTGCTTTACTTGTCTTGCTATTTTCTGCTTCCTGCAGGAGGCTGGCCATTTGAAACTGTCTAGTTCATTTTCCCCGGACGCAGAACGGCATCAGGCACAGAACAGGCACACCATGAATATTTGGTGAGTCCTGATTTAAGACTGACCTCTTATCTCTTGCTTAAAAATAGAAGGACCTCAAGTTGCTTTTTTCTTTTTAACCCTCCCTCCTCAAGTTGCTTGTTTATGCAGTCATTTAGTTTATTTAATTAGGGTATAGTCTTTTCAAGAGCAGAGACTTGGTTTACATTTCTCACCTGTTGATGAATTCGCTGTGATGGCTCTTACCTGTCCTCTGTCCCTTCCACTCTCACGTGCCTTGATCGCCTCATCGTCCCTCCCAGGCCTCTGAGTTTTCCTTTTTATTCCCTCTACTCCTCCTGTTTCCTTATCTCAGGAAAATCTCATCACTCCTGGAGAAATTCATCCTTTCTACTGCTTCTACTGATTTAATCTTTGCTTTTTAATCAGCTATAAGGAGGAAGGGGTGGAAATGGGGAATATGCTCAGCCCATCATACATCACTTTATGGAAGAAAAAGCCTGACATTTTCATTGGCAAATAAATCCTGGAGCTCTGGGACTGGAAAGGACCTCAGAGGTCAGTTCATCTATCTTCACACCTCTGGGCGGTTCTATATTGAAAAACCATCCCCCCAATGCAACTGTCTAGCTGTTTTTAATCTGTCTATTCTCTAAGGAAGCTATTCCCTGACCTCCTTTGATAAGACAGTTTAGTATCTTAATGGAAAATATGAAATTATTACTAAAGCATTTGCTGTGTGGTACATTTATAGAATTGGAGCACCAGTGGACTCCTCTGGAGTTCTAGGCAGGAGATTAGGCTCGGAGGCCAGACAAACCTGTACTTGAACTTTGAATTCGCCACAAACCCACTGGGTGACTGTTGAGGCAGGCTGACCACCGGGAGCACAGGTTCTCCATGGAACTGAGCAGACAGGTCTAAAGGGAAGGAGGAGTTCTGGGGCGCTGGGTACTTTTGAAGGCTTTGGACGGTCTCTTGTAGCAAGGCAACCAGATACAGGGCAGGCAATGAGGCCGGGGCCTGGAGGCTGGCAGGCCTCCCAGCCCCTGGCAAATCTTCACCTTTCTCAGGCTCTCTGGCAGCGTCTCATGGTCTCTGCTGTACCCCGAACAATTCTCTGCTCTACACGCTATCCTCTGCTGCTTCTGCTCCTTCCTCTGCTTATAAGCCCAGTCTCTGGCCCAGGTGTGCCCCCTCATGCAAGCCCACACCCTCCTCCAGGTGCCCGCCATCAGGCATGCGCATAGGCCTGCAGAGCTCCATCACTGAGGGGAGGGCGGAAAAACCTGATAATTCTCTCATTTACCTTGCAGTGACCTTCTGCAAGTTAACCTCTAAAAAGGAACTAATAAAGTTCTGAGGGCTTTATAGGCATGCATATATGCAAATATTAAATGTATATACACAATAAATATTCCTTCTCTTTCTCCCCCAGCCCACCCAGATGCATTTCATGTCTATTAAACCATCTAAATCTTTTTTTAAATGGATGGATTTTTTTTAAGATTTATTTATTTTTGCATACAGGCCAGAGTGCAGGCCAGAGGTATGGGGCCGTAAGAGGGTTCACCAGAGACAGTGGGGAGCAGCACAGGCAGATCGACCGAAATACACTGCTGAGGGGAGCAGCGGGCAGGCGAGGCAGGAGAGGTCTGCTGCGCCATTTGGGGAATCTCCCCCACCGAGCATCCAGCTCCACTGCACTGCGCTTAATGCGTTGCACCACCAGGGAGGCCCTAAACCATCTAAATCTTCATTATAGAATTTTCAAGTCCAAGAGAATCTTCCAGCTTGATGATCCACCAAACTTCTGTGAGGAATAGCCCACCTGAACTTAAAAACAGTCAACTTTGTAGGCTCTGGGACTGAATATGCATCAATCCAGCTCAGCTCCAAATACTTCAGTTTTGTGAAATTGGGCACTTGACTGCGTTCAGAGTTCATGTTCCCATTTCTTAAAGTGGGTGTAAAATCTCTGCTCCCCATGGCTTTTATGCAATGATAAATGAGACTAAGGATTCAGTAAGGTGCCCTGAAACTTAATATGTGCTTAACACATGATAACAATGATAGTACTAATACCTAATATTTAATAGGCATTATCCATTTAATACATCTCAAGCACTAAGATATTAATTTAATATCTTTGATATTTATATAATCAAGTGAATGGTATAGGACATTGTTGCTTTCATTGTCCTTACTATGATCACATTTGAAAGACCCATGGAGAAAGATGATTGAGTTCTCTTCTCTCAAATGATCTATTATTTGCTCTTAAAGTAAGTGAAGTGTTTCTAAGTCCATGCGAGTGGTTGATATTCACTTTGCTAAAGAGATGGGGTGAAAGGGCCCAGTAGGGATTACTGGCTCCCAGTAAGAGGAGCCAGTCCCCACCCCCAGCACAGGGCTGTTCCGTTCTGGGTAAATGCTGGGCACTCATCTTCATTTCCTAGGCTAGAACAGAGCAGGCTGCCCCTCCTAGGGCAGTGATGCTCGGGGTGAGAGAGTCAGCAGTACGAGGTGCAGAACTTGGGGCACTGTTACTCTGTGGTTTGTGACACCTCCTTTTGAAAGAGGGATGTGTGATAATCTGCAAAACCACGCTTGCAGGTGAAACTGACTTAACTAAATAAGCTTGATTTGAACTAACAAGTTTTCTAAAGGTGTTGTCAAAGTGCTCCCAAACATATTTTCATTTAGTCTACTGATAGTTCTTTTTTTAATTATGGAAAATTTTACAACGAGTGTTTTCAAAAACATTGAGAAAATTGAGCAAGAGAAAAATCTGGACACTGTAACTGTGTTATAATTCATCATAAAAGAGAAAGCTTGTTACCTATTAAGGTGCCCTCAGCTGCTGAAGATTCAGATGATTCCTGACACAAAGAAGTCCGAGGTGTAATCTTTTTCTATACTAAAAGGTGGAGATGGACCATTTAGAAGTAATGCAATTCTAGTTACCAACTCAGGTCATCAAGCCTGAAATGTCCTTCCATAAATTGTTATGCTCTGCTGAAACTCCCAATTTGCTTTAATAACATATCAATTTTTATGTGGTGAAATATGTAGGTAGGTGCTTTCTGAGAGCACTTTTGAATAGGCTCCTAAAATACTCATGGACAGAAAGAAAGGACAGGATCAAATTTCTTGGACAGGGCCACTACCCCTCACTTCCCAAGCTCCTGACACAGTGTTTTTCTTTTATTTGTTTAGCTCTTGAAGTCATACAAGGGCCATTCCAGTCCCAGAACCTCTCACCTGTCATTTCCTCTTTATGGGGCAATCTCTCTATTCTCTTCCTCGCTAGTTGATTCCCTATCCTTTAGGGTCAGGGTTCAATTGTTCTTAAGAGGGTAACCACATTTGCAATGTAGACTGGCCCAGCCACTATGGGAAATAGTATGGAGGTGTCTCAAAAAATTTCAAATAGATCTACCTTATGATTTGATAATCCCACTTTTAGATAGCTACCCAAAAAAAGCAAAGTCACACGTTTAAAGGGAAGATGCATTCTTATATTCATTGCAGAATTACTAACAATAGTCAAGTTATAGAGACAAATGAAGTGTTCAACAATGGATGCGTAAGTAAAGATGTGATGTATATATACAATAGAAAACTACTCAGCTATAAGATGCCATTTGTGACAACATGGATGAAACTGAAGGTTATTATGTTAAGCAAAATAAATCAGAAGGAGAAAGACAAATACCAGGTGATTTCACTCATGTGTGGAATATCAGAAAACAACAACAAACTAAACCAACCAAAACTAAACCAAAACAAACCCTAGAAATCTGACTACAGAGTCAAGGTTGCAAGAGAGGGAGAATGAGGGGTAGGAAGCAAAGGGAGAGGGGGCCCAATGGACTACAGTGGAGGACTCTGGGTGCTTGGGTTGTGGGTCTGGTGTGGTAAAATACATCTGTAGAGCGTGACCCTATACCCCTATATCATATAGAATAGTGTAAACAACATTACTTCAATAAAGAATAATTTAATTTTTTAAATAAAATGTTTGACCACTCTGTCCAAAGCCGTTTCCCTCCACCATGTCTCCAGTTTTCAGTGTACTTGCTGGTTGTTGTTTCATGGTTCCCATCATTTTATTCAACTTGTTTGTTGTCAATGGGGTCAGCCTGTCAGGGTCTCCAGAGGGCAGGCAGGGTCACTCTGTCCCATTTCTCACTACGGACTCAACATGGAGTGTGTTGACTGTCATGCTTGACAAGTACAAGTCCAATAAACATCGGTGAAAGGGGAGGAATAAAATTTCAATATTACTTTTTAATTTATCATGCTTAAGGAAAACATATTGGGGCCAGAGATCTTAGTTGTGTTCTTAGATCTATGTTGCCATTTGACCTTGAGTTATTCAAGGCCCAGAATAAGATCATCAAAATGTATTACTCAAGTCAGCACAGTTTGGTTTCAGTCTCATCTTTATCTGAGTATTTGGGGACAGGATTCTTTTTATCACTTAAAAGAGAAACAGGGCACCCCTCGTGGCCTAGGTGTTAAGTCTCATCGCTATCACTGCTAAGGCCTGAGTTTGATTCCTGGCCAGGGAACTAAGCCACACTAACCCACGGCAACCTCTCCTATCTTGCCTGCTGCTCCCCTCAGCAGTGTATTTCAGTCAATACACCTGTTCTGCTCCCCACTACATCTTTGGTGACTCATCTCCCCCCGCCCCTGCACCTCTAGCTTACATCCAGCTCTTGTATGCATAAATAAATAAATCTTTAAAAAAAATAGGCAGAGGAACTTCTGTGCCATTGTATAACTGTGGGGTTCAAGTTAATAGTCCAAGCTTGCTATAGAGGACAGTTAATAAGAGCGACTCTTGCAGAGAAGATCCCCAAGGAGCTAAGATCTGAAGGAGTATTACAGCGATGAATTGGGGGAACTTTCTTGTCTATGTACCTGGGTTGATAATAGAGAAAACTGTAGTTTCAGTTATAACAAAAGGATCTTCAGTTCCTGTGGATGAGGCGCCATCCTAATACTTTCTAAGTCCTTGGAGGTCAAGGGCTTCCTTCTTGCAAAATTGATAACACACAAAAGCGCTCAGCTTCAGGCAGGCACATTAACTCTTCATGATTCAGAACACTGGGTTCTGCATAATGATGTTAAGACAAGGAAACAAATTAGTGTTACCTCCCCCTGTCTTCTCCCCCTGCCCAAGGGTAGGTTCCACATAAAGAAAAGTGAGATTCATTTATTCTGTTTCTTCAAACTAATTTCTTCACACTTCATTGACTCTATTTGTGTATATTCTTATTAGACCATGCTGTGAAATTTAGTATGCACTTAAATTGGATATCAGAGAAAGCACATGCTTATTGCCAGTATTTAATATGAGCATCTAATTAAGTTCAAGTTATTGTGTTAATTGTCATCTAGTTCTATAAAGTTTAGTAAGCTATCTGATTTTCATATAATTCTAATACAATTAGTGACTATGTATTCACTCCACTGCTCAGATTAAAAAAAAAATTAAATCTAAATGTATAAGGTGAATTGTTGGAATTCACCTAATCATCAGATTTGGTCATAAAATGTTTATTAGAGTAAGATATACAACTTTATTTTATTTTCCCTAGCTACAGGTTTATTTAACACAAAACAATCTCTAGCTTTACCAAGATGGTTGACCAGGTCGTGATCAAAGCTGCCTTTATGCTGCAATTTGGGCCTCCCTAGTGGCGCAATGGGTTAAGTCTCAGCCTATGAAGCTATCAGCAGCCACTGCAGCACGAGTTCAACACCTGGCCAGGGAGCTTCCCACATGGCATAGCAGACCTCTCCTGTCTGGCCCGCTGCTCCCCTCAGCAATGTTATCTCAGTCAATCTGCCTGTTCTGCTCCCCACTCTCCTCTCACCTCACCCCCCCCACACCTCTGTCCTACACCCCAGCTTGTTTGCATAAATAAATAAATCTTTTAAAAAAATAAACTGGAGTTGGTTGCTCCCCCAGTGCCAACCTTGGTTCCCCTATCGACACCAGGGTCCACAGCACGTGCTTTGTAGGTGTCTGTGCCAGCTTCCCTTCCAGACCTTGGGTGGTGGCTTGACAGCCTCAGGATGGGTGTGGGGTGCTGGGCACCATCTCAGGGGCAGGGGGAGGTAGGTTATCACAGAGACACTGGATACCCTCGTTGATAAGATACTCACAGAAATGTCTCCGGGCAAAGTGTTCTTTCATATAGCCTCGTGATTTGAGAGACTGCATAGTCTTCATGACACAAAGACTAGGCACATTCTCACCTGCCATTTGGGTGTTTCAACATGTGGACATCCTTCCTGGCCACTCTCACGCCCTCCTTAAAAAAGATTTCATCCATGGCAATTCGGTTCTTCTTGCACATCAACATCGAGGCAGCTGCTGCTCCCAGGACTGGAGTTGGGAAGGAGACGGTAGACAATTTTAGTTGCAATTAATATCTATCATTGGTCACAGCCAAATTTTCAGGATGCGTATTTTACTTTCATGCTCTGTCTTGACCAGGAATTATATTTGTCTAATTTTTTTAAACATTTGTGTGTGTGTGTGTGTGTGTGTGTATAGAAGAACTGGGGTGTAGGCCAAGGTTGCGGGGGGGTGAGAGGATTCACCAGAGACAGAGTGGAGAGCAGAACAGGCAGATCTACTGAAATACACTGCTGAGGGGAGAAGCAGGAGAGACAGGAGAGGTCTGTGCCATATGTGAGTTAGCTCTCAGGTCGGGGATTGAACTCAGGCCATAGTGGTGATAGCACTGAGACTTGGCCGCCTAAGCCACCAGGGAGGCCCTCTGTCTAAATTTCTTTTTAAGCAACATTTTAAGAGTTTTCTCTTTTTCCGCTTCATGAATATTTTTCAAAATAGACTCTTCAACAAGGATTTAAAACGTCACAATGAGTTTGTAGAAAAAGATACTCCCCTTCTGTACCCCTTTTCCCCCAGGGAAAATGAATCTCCACGCTGGAGCACTTTTAATTCTTGCCACGAAACCCACAAACCAGGATCCACTCCCATTCTTTTCTCCTCTCCTGTGACTAGGGAAGCAAATTGCTCCCTCCCACCCAAAGCTGCTGTCTCACTTGTTCACTGAATCTCAGCCTCTCCTGCTTCCTCAGTAGTCTCCATCTGGACTTTCTTCAGTCCCTTCAGCTCAATCTGTCACTTCCTCCAGTATTTAAATATCCTCCAAGTTCTCATATTATACCACATCCCCCCATCTCTTTTATTTAAATTTTTTTTATTAACACTGGTTTATAACATTATGTAAGCTTCAGCATTTCATTTTACTTCTGTATACAGTACGTCACGTCCTCCACTAAGTCTAGTTTCCATCCACTGCCATTCACTTAATCTCCTTTGCCTGTTCCATCCATCCCCAGCCCACTTTCCTCTGGCAACCATAGATCTGTTTTCTGTATGCAGGAGTTTTGTTTGCTTGCTTGCTTTGTCTCTTTAGAGTCCACATGCGAGTGAAATCATATCGTGTTTGGCTTTCTCTCTCTGACATTTCATTCAGCATAATATTCTCTAGGTCCAGCCATGTTATTGCAAATGGTGACTTCATCTTTTTTGTTTTTTAAAAAGATTTATTTAATTTATGCATACAAGAACTAGGGGCCAGGCTAGAGGTACTGGGGTGGGGGGTGGGGGGTGAGAGGATTCACCAGAGACAGAGTGGGGAGCAGAACAGGCGAATCAACTGAAATACACCGCTGAGGGGAGCAGCGGGTAAGACAGGAGCGGCAGTCACTGGCAATAGCTGATTGCACTGAGACTTTAACCCCTGCACTACCAGGGAGGTCCTTCATCTTTTCCTTTTTAAATATATAACTGAGTAGTATTCTATTCCATACCCCATGTTCTTTATCCGTTCATCTACCCTTTGACACTTTGGTTGTTTCCAACCATTGGCTATTGTAAATGACTCTGCAATGAACATGGGGTGCATATTTTTTTTCATATGCATGTTTTCATGTTCTTTGAATAAATACCCAGAAGTAGAATAGCTGAATCATATGGTATTTCTATTCTTAATTTTTGGAGACATCACACTGCTTTCCATAGTGCTTGTACCAATTTACAATCCCACCAACAGTACAGGAGAATACTCTTTTCTCCTCTTCCTTGTCACTGGTTTTTTCTTTGTCTTTTTGATGATAACCATTTTAACTGGTGTGAAGCGCTATCTCATTGTGGTTTAGGCTCGCATTTCCCTAATAATGAGAGATGATGAACATGTTTTCATGTGCCTGTTGGTCATCTGTGTGTCTTCTTTGCAGAAACATCTATTCAGGTCTTCTGTCCACTTATTAATCAGGTTGTTTGTTTAGCTATTTGAGGTCTTTGCACATTTTAGATATTAACATATTGCCAGATGTATAATGTGCAAATTATCTTCTCCCATTCAGTAGATTGCCTTTTCATTTTGGTGATGGCTTCTTTCTATGTGGAGCTTTTTATTTTGATATGGTCCCATTTGTTTATTTTTGGTTTTGTTTCTCTTGCTGTTAGTATTGAATCTACAGATATCGCTGTTAATAGCTACGTTTTCTTCCACATGTTTTATGGGTTCAGGTTTTATTTTTTTTTTAGAGATTTATTTATGCATATAAGAACTGGGGTGCAGGCCAGAGGTGTGGGCAGTGAGAGGATTCACCAGAGACAGAGTGGGGAGCAGAACAGGCAGACTGACTGAAACACACCGCTGAGGGGAGCAGTGGACAAGGCAGGAGAGGTCTGCTGCACCATGTGGGAAGCTCCCTGGCCTGGGATCGAACTCGTGCTGCAGTGGCTGCAGATAGCTTCATGGACTAAGACTTAACCCATTGCGCCACTAGGAAGGCCCAGGGGTCAGGTCTTAAACTCAAATATTTAATTCATTTGAGTTAATTTTTATGTAAGGTGTAAGATAGTCTGTTTTCATCCTTTTGCATGTGGTTGTTCAGTTTTCCTAACACCATGTACCAAAAACTTCCATCTCTCCATGTATGTTTTTGGCTCCTTTGTTTTAAATTAGTGGTAGATATTTCTTTCTACCTGGAACCCATTTCTATTGGTCCATCCACCTGTCACTTTGAGATCTCAGCTTAGGTACTGCATCTTTATGGAGAACTCTCCTCATCCCTAGATTAATTTAGATCCTGTGTCTTATGATCCACAGTACTTCTGTCCCTTTCCTGTTATGATATTCATTGTACTTTATTGATATTACAGTTTAATTGTTTATTGCTCTATTTCACCTTTGAGTTCAGTGCCCAGCACACACCAGGTGCTCAAAACTACTAGTTGAATGAACTAATTTAGTGAAATGATAATAACCTTAGCTGAACTGTCGTAGCGAGAATTTTCACAGGTCTGCAGGAAAGTGGTTGTTGTGTGCTCTCCCACTTGCTAATCAATTGACATTTCCTACACCAACATGTTCATTTATAAAATTAGGCTCTTTTATGAAATTGTGGAGGGAAAGGCTGCAACAAGACAGCTGTGTTCCTCTCCTGCTGTAGAATACTGAGTGTGAGCTTAATTGAATAGGTGTTTAACATCTGATTCAAATAATTCCTGACTTTTTTTTTTCCATTTCGAGTCATTGAATAGTTTGTACATATACTCTGCAAAATGCTTGGAGTATTATAATAAATAGCTCATCTTGAAAACATTGCCCTTAAACAATTTAAAATATTTACTATATCCCTGAAAATGGCTTTATTTACCCTTAGACTTAAGTTTTTCCAACGGAGGTGGAAAGGCTGTGAACTCTAATAGAAAAACAGGATCAAATATGCAGATATAAATTTCATTGAGAATGAAACACTTTTTTACATAACTGAAAAAAACAGCTTTTCATGTATCTCCTTCTGGGTGAGACACAAGTCACGGAAATGGAATCTTCCCGGGGCTGGTGGGGGAGTTACATCTTCATAAATGTTTTCTTACCGGTTCTTAGGCATTTTGCAAAGAGTTGTGCCTGATCTGTTCCCCCTCTATATCAGGACCCCAAATGCTGGCAAATCTGAATGAAGACAAACAAAATGTTGCATGAGAATTCGGAGATGACATTTAGTAAACCATCAAAAGGTAGAGAACTCCAAGAATGATATATTCTGGGGGGAAGGAAGGTGCGTACAGTGTAATGTTGGATTTTATTTGGGGCTTGTTGTTTTGCATATTTTGCTGTTATTGTTCAGCCTGAAATAATAGGTCTAGAATTGGAGATTTAAACACCATTAAAAGGAACATAAAGGGGGTGGGGAGAGGGCTACATTACTGCCGGGCTAGTTGAAAAGCAAGATTTTCTAAAGACAAGAGAGGGAGCAGATGACCTTTCCAGAGCCCTCCAGTCTGATGATTTTATGATTCCATGCACGTCCTCTGTCTAGACGAAGTGTGGATGCTGCTACTTTTATTGCTCTAACATGGGAAGAAGTATAACTGCTCCACCTACAGTCTGAACCTAGAAAATACTCAGCCTCAACCAGGAAAAACAAAATAAAACAGGGGAGAAAAAAATCCTTTGGGAAAAAATGCAGTTTCAGAGTCTACAGCCAGGAATAGCTCCCTGAACACACACCCCCAATATATTTACTTTTATTCCAGCCTTTCAAAGTGATGACAACTTTGCCCAGTTATCAGTATTCACTCATTTATTTAATGGCTGGTAGTAAGACCATTTTATGAGAAAAAGAAAAGGTAGAAAACTTGAGAACAAAGACCTTTGAGAAACAAAGACCTGGACAGGTAAGTCAGTTTTACAAGGTTCTACGTGATTCATGCCAAGGGTTAGGTGTTCTGATGACCTAAGACAATACTTTCAAAACTGAGCCAATATTGCAGTGTTGTCATCAAATGCTCTAGTCCATTTATTTCTCCTTTTATTCAGATTCTCAGATGAAGGCAACCTGAACCTAACTTGTCCCTTACGGGCACCTCACCTTTCTTCCGTCTTCATACACTTTCTTCCATTCCTAACTTGCAAAGCTTACCAGGTTCAGGTCATGGTGGCTCTTATTCTTTCTCTAACCCACCCCAGGCCCATCCTGAGTGCACTTCTCCATGCCTCAGCCTTCTTCATTCAGGTCTCTGCTCAAATGTTACCTCCTCAAACAGAGCTTCCTCAATGATCTTATCAAAAACAGCCTCCTATGAGTTCTTCATTCATTATTTTTTTAAAGTTTTGTTTATTTATGCATACAAGAGCTGGAGTGTAGGCCAGAGGGGTGGGGGTGGTGAGAGGATTCACCAGAGACAGAGTGGGGAGCAGAACAGGCAGACTGACTGACGTACACTGCTGATGGGAGCAGCTGGCAAGGCAGGAGAGGTCTGCTGTGCCATGTGGGTTAGCTCCCTGGCCTAGGATCGAACTCGTGCTGCAGTGGCTGCTGATAGCTTCATAGGCTGAGACTTAAACCCTTGCACCCCAGGGAGGCTATTCATTCATTATTTTTTAATATCAATTAAATATATTTCTTAAACTTTTGTTTGTTTTAAAATATAATACCTATTCTGTCCTGTGCAGGAAGCACAAAGCTCTCCAAAATCTCCTGTGGTCCAGCAGACTCTCAGTGATGTCCTTACTTGACTCCACCTAATGGCTTCAGGACTAAATTCTCGAGAAAGAGGAAGCCAGGGAGAGAAAGAGAAGATATACTCCCACACTCCTTTGAGTCCTCATTCTTGGTCTTAACACTTCTTGTGCCGGCTATTTTCTGTGCCACCGCATGAATGGTATAAGCATTCAATAAAACACACACCGCTCCTGAACTACTGGATGTATTTTAATGAAATTTTAAATGCATAGATATTAAAGCTTCTAGACTGAGTATGATCAAAGAAATAGCTCCTAATTCTTCCAAATAAATCCACCATGGCGTGAAAAACCAGAGACTAGATGAACACGTGAATACGTGAGCGGAGCAAAAAGTGTTAAGCAGGTTATGAGATTGGGCCGAGCTAGGTGTTTCCTTAACCATGTGTACCCAGTTTCTAATTATTATTCAAGTAGCTGAAATTTGGCCCCTGAAGGGAATGGGACTTCCTGTGCCATCTTTTAATCCAGAAGTCTCATAAGCAAATTCCTTGGTTTCCTTAGGATGTACACTTTGAACAACAGGATATTTAAAAATGTATTTAAATTTGTTATTATTCTATAACTCTAGTACCACAATAATGTTTACAACTGGAGCCACCCTGCATGATGTCATTAGCATAATTGCATTAGAGGGAATTGGAACACCTGCTTTAGTGATATTTTGTCTCTTTCTCAAGAGTTCCATTCCCACCTGGGAATGTGACAGTGAATAATTTACTTTTTCTCTTTGGACTTGTCTCTTTTTCTGTAAATAAAGAGTTTAACTCATGATCACTAATGTTCTCCACAGGTCCACCACTTTGTGATTACACAAAAGCATCTAGAAGCAGGGTCATGATGTTAGTCATTCACCCTTGTGTATGAATTAATCATGGGCACTTTAACCTAAAGAAATAGACTGGTAGTAATGAGCAATGAACAGGGTTTGAAGACCCTTATATTGGAGAAGTAAGAGAAATGAACAAAAGGGCTTTGGTTCAGATTTAGAATGAATAAAAATCATTCTGCTGAGTGTCAGGCATTAAGATATTGATCTAGTTGCTCTGCAAATATTCTATGTTACAGCAGTGTATCATAGTGCCTGACCAAAAAGTCTGAAAATCAACAGATCTGAGTGTAAGTCCTAAGTTCAAATTCCAACTTTGCCATACATTTGCTATGATTTTGGACAAATTATTTTTAACTTTTTCTGTCTCTGATTTGTCATCTGTAAAGTATACAATTTTCCTCATAGGTTTTGGGGTAAGATTAAATGAGATAAGACATGTAAAGGGCTCTGCACCGGTATTGCACAAAATAGTTATTTAATAGTGGCTATTTAAAATACTGAAAAAGTTGAATTCTTAAACTATAGAGGAAAAAAATCAGTATCTGAACCCATTATTGGTTTTATGCCAAATTTGCCTACTACACAGTGTAGTTTTCCCTTCTTGGAGAAGAGGCTCGAGTGAGTTCAGGGTCCCTAGTTTCATAAAAACGTATCTAAATAACTATAATATTGTGATTTATGATAAGTATGTATTTGGTCTCCATTCCATTTTTGGCACAGAGCTTCTGAAGCACCTAAGTGAGGAAAGCAGAAAAGGTTTTTTTTTGTTATGTCATTGGGATGAGTTTTGGTTGGCATCTAAGACTGGGGACTGGTTGCCAAGAGAATCAGCTATGCGATTACAGGGATGGAATTTTCAGTCCTGCATACTTGATTGCCCCGAGGGGAGAAGGGCTGGAAGTAAAATCAATCACCAATGACAATGATTTAATCAGCCATGGCTATGCAATAAAGCCTCCATAAGATCCCCAGAGGAGAGGGTTTGAAGTGCTTCCATGTGGGAGAAACAGATTGTTTTTTCCTACATCCCACCCCATGAAGTTCCCAAACTCCATGAAGACAGAAGTTCCTTTGCTCAGATCCTCACTATATATATATATATATATATATATATCTTCCTCTGGCTGTTAATACATATCCTTCAATATCTTTTGTAGTAAGTGAGTAATCTAGTAAGTAAACAGATTTTCTGAATTCTGCAAGTTTCTCTAGCAAATTAATGGAAACCAAGAATAGAATCTTGGGAATCTCGGATGTATAACCAACATATCAGCATTACAGGGAACAATCTGGACTTAGTCCCTGACATCCACTCTAGCAAATAATCAAATCCAAGGAGGGGGTCATGGGAACCTCCAATTTGCAGAGAGTCTGTGGCAAGCACAGATGAAAATCTGGGCTTCTGATGGACATCTGAAGTGGCGAGCTCTCTCATGGGACTGGCCCTTAAACTGTGGAATCTGAATCTATCTCTGGGTACCTTGGAATTGAACTGAATTGTAGGACACCCAGCTGTCCAGAAATAGCTTGCCGAGGAACCCCTCAAAACACACATTGGAATTGGGGTACATAACCCCTTTCATAAGACTATCTCAGTTTCAGTTTTACTTCTTCCCTATCAACAACTTGTCCTCGCAGATATTTCTACAGATTGCTGAAAAGACAAAATGCTCGTCACCCCAGGTTGACTCAAGAGCAGTGCCCAGTCATGATTCAGAAAATGAAAAGGACTGACAGCCACACCTTACCTCGAGCCATGGAATAGACTTGAACTTTGTCACGGAACTTGCCAAGCACTCCACTCACCCATGTTGCCTGCTCGAAGTTCTTTCTCTTAAAAGAAGAATAGGCACACCAAGGGATTGAACTCCTTAGAGGATGAAGCAAAATGATAAAGCAAATTCAGTTACTCAGACCTGCCTATTTTAAGTTGAGAAGTATGCTGCTGTCAGGTACTTTCATCCCTCCTTCTCCCCAATGAGAGAAAGGTGCTGATATCTGGTAAAGGCTCTGTAAGTGGTTATTTAAGTGACTGTTTTGCTACCACGTGTCTTAGATTTCCAATATCCATCTTAAGGTGGGTAGCAAGGTCATTAATGACTTTAATCAAATCAAAGAATAAATTGCAGATAACACAGACCCAATCCATTGAACTCATTCTTTTTTTTAAAGATTTATTTATGTATGCATACAAGCTGGGGTGTAGTCCAGAAGTATGGGGGGTGAGAGGATTCACCAGAGACAGAGTGGAAAGCAGAACAGGCAGAATGACTGAAATACACTGCTGAGGGGAGCAGCAGGCGAGACAGGAGAGGGTCTGCTGTGCCATGTGGGAATCTCCCTGGCCTGGGATTGAACTAGTGTTGCAGTGGTTCTGGATAGCTTCATAGTGCTGTGACTTAACTCGTTGCACCACCAGGGAGGCCTTGAATTCATTCTTAAGATTCTGAACCTCTGGAACTACTTTCAGGGCCAAATTCTTTTTCAGTGTTCCATCAGAGAAATGAGGATTTGCTTTTAGGCATCTAGGAAACTGGTCACAGTTAGATGAGCTACTTGTTTTTAAATTTGTAGTTGGATTCTGAAATCTGCAGAGCAGGAAGTCAGTAAGAAGAGTTGGAAGTGAGATGGGTATTGGGGAGCAACGAGGACAATCTAGGATTGGGGGTTGAGATGGTACTCACGGTGGCAGACTGGCACATTTATTATTCTTTCTTCAGGACTCTGAGGTGAAGAGCACCCGAATTAACACCTTTATCACAGAGTTAAATGCTCATCAAATCCAGAATTTGGAGATGATGAAGGGGTTGAGAGAAGAGCTCCAGCTGCTGTGGGCTAGGGCAACCAGCAGATAAATAGCAAGAGAAAACAACCATAATGTTTCAAAAACTGTTCTTCTCTCCAAACATTCAGAATAAGATGATATCTGCTCCATTTTCACCTTCCCAATCCACAGAGCTAATCATGTTGATCTAAAACAATGCAGGGATATAATTCTGGGTAGCAAAGTTCTGGCTCAACCTAGGTTGATTTAACACATACTCATCATAATACCGGTTAAGGAAGAAATTACATGATATTGATTATATTAGAAAATGCTTAAATTGTATAATAACGGAAACCAAAGCATATCAAAATCTGTAGGTATAGCCACAGTGGGCCTGAGAGGTAACTTTATTATTGAAAAAGGCCAAAAATCAATGTTTGAGTTTTTGCTTAAGAAGTTGGGGGTGGGGGCAGTGGAAAAGAAGGCAACTTAAGCACACAAAAGGAGATAAAATTTAAAAATAGAGGTGGAAATTAATGAAATTAAAAGCAAACAATGGAGAAAAAACTGACAATGTCAAAAGTTGATTCTTCACAAACGTTTAAAAAATTCTCAGCTAGACTGATCAAGAAAAAAAGCACTAACTGTCAATTATCACAAAATAAAATAACAGTAAATATCCTGTAGGCATTGAATGGATCCTAGAGGAATATTACAAGCAAATTTATGGAACAAATTTAGTAAATGAAATGAACAAATTACTTGCAAAATCATACCAAAACTTACAAAGAAATAAAAATATGAGAAGCCTTCTATCTACTAAATATTTGAATTCATTATTAAAAATCTTCCTACAAAAAAAGCACAGGCTTGCTTTGAGATAAAAGTTTCTTAGATGATACAGAATATGCAGTAGTTATGAAAGAGAAAAATTAGTCACACAATGAAATGATTTTCCTTATCAAAACACAGTTAAGGAAATGAAATGGCGAGTGACAGATTGGAGTAAACATATTTCTGACAATATTTGTGCTAATATGTAAAGAATTATTATAAATTAGTGATATAAAGAAAAGTAACCCAATTTTTTAAATGGCCAAAATACTTGAACAGATCTTTACAGAAGAAATACAGAACAGCCAAAAAGCATGAGAAGGGCCTCCCTGGTGGTGCAACAGGTTAAGCGCTGTGCTGTGGAGCTGTCGGCAGCTGCAGTGCGAGTTCGATGCCCGGCCAGGGAGATTCCCACATGGCGCAGCAGACCTCCCCTGCCTCACCCACTGCTCCCTTCAACAGTGTACTTCAGTTGATTTCCCTGTTCTGCTCCCTGCTCTGTCTCTGGTGAACCCTCTCACTGCCCCACATCTCTGGCCTGCACCCCAGCTTGTATGCATAAATAAATAAATCTTTTAAACAAAGCGTGAGAAAAGGTGTTTAATTTCATTAACTTGAGAAAAATGCAAATTAAACCACAACGAAACTCTACTTTACACCCACCAGAATGGTTAAAAATAAAACACATCAATGCCAAGTGTTAGTGAGGACATGGTGTAAATGGGAGTTCTCATAACTGGTAGTGGGGCTGTAAAATGGTACAACCACTTTGGACAGTTTCTTACATAATTTTAGATAGATAGATAGATGGATAGATAGATAGATAGATAGATAGATCAATCTTCCCTAGGACCTAGCAAATCTACTGATAGGTATTTACCAAAGCAAAATGGAAAAACAGATCCAAAGAAAGACTTAAACACATATGTTAGCAGCATCTTTATTCTTAATAACCTCACAGTACAAATAACCCAGCTATCCATCAACAGATACACAGATAAACTGATATCATGAAATCTGATTCAACAGCAAAGAGGTACAAACTACAGATACATGCCTTGACATGAGTGAATCTGAAGACATGGTAAGTTGAAGAAACTAAACACAAGAGTACATACTATCTGATTTCCTTTATGTGAAATTCTAAAATTGGCAGAATCAATCTCTAATGACAGAAAGTAGAACAGAAGTTACTGAGAAGTGGGGAGAGATTGCAAAGGGAGACAAAATTTCCCTGGTGAAAAAATATTCTATAACTTGCTTGGGGTAGTGTGTACTTAGTGTATATACTTGTCAAAGCTCATTAAACTGTACTGTTTAAATGGGTTCATTTTGTTATGAGTAAATTGTACTTCCATTAAGAGAAAAGAGTCCTAATGAAGGAGCAGACAAAAGTCACTACAACAATTACTGTCAAATATTAGAATTTACACTAAGCTTCTAGGTTCTTATTACTTTGGTAGCACATTCAGGGGGGCACGTTTTCATCCGAGTAATTGGCTTCATGAGAAAAATTGTAATCTTAAAAGGAAGAGGAAGACAAGACAAAATGACATAAAGCATGAATATAGTCTATAGTGAATATTTTAGAAGTTTTTTTTTTATTAAATTATTATTTATACATACAAGCTGGAGTGCAGGCCAGAGGCATGGGGCGGTGAGAGGGTTCACCAGAGACAGAGGGGGGGTAGCAGAACAGGCAGATCAGAAATACACTGCTGAGGGGAGCAGCGGGCGAGGTAGGAGAGGTCTGCCGCGCCATGTGGGATTCTCCCTGGCCGGGCGTCGAACTCGCGTTGCTGCTGCCGACAACCCCACAGCGCAGCGCTTAACTGCTGCGCCACCAGGGAGGCCCCTGTAGTGAATATTTTAAAGCTGAGTGACTAACTTTGGTATCATTGTTATTTTGTGTTTAAGTATGTTTAAATATGGGTATATTTGAATCATGAGTTGTCAAGATTAGAAAAATCTGTCAATTACACAAATCTGTCCTTTTGGGTATAAATCAGATACATTAAATATCTTATCAAATGTTTAAGAAAATGTGATCAATCAAACAAGTAGATGGTGTTAAGTGTTTCAGGAGAATTTGATCAAATTTATCAGTTGTTAAAGAAATGAAAATATAATTTCTCATTTTTATACAAATGATACTGTACTTATATTTTAATAAGATCTATCAATTTGATGCCAGAGACTTAAGCAAAACTGTTTTAGATATATTTGAATAAAGCAACTATTGATTCAGCAAGTACTTTTCTTTCTGCACTAAATTCCTGCTTTGATGGCAAAAAAAAGCTTGTTGACAATATGGTGTGTATGACACCTCCTGACACATTTGTTACACATTTGTGTAATTTTCAGGGAAGCTAAGTTTCTTCTATTTTATCTCAAAGTCTTGAAGTCTTGCCTTATGGTTCATAACAATGCATTTTTAATTTTTTTTAAATTTAATTTTAACCTTTTAAAGATTTATTTACTATGCATACAAGCTGGGGTGCAGGCCGGAAGTGTAGGGTGGTGAGAGGATTCACCAGAGACAGAAGGGGGAGCAGAACAGGCTTATCAACTGAAACGCACTGCTGAGGGGAGAAGCAGGTGAGGCAGGAAAGATCTGCTGCACCATGTGGTAATCTCCCTGGCTGGGTATAGAACTCATGCTGCAATGGGTCTGGATAGCTTCATAGTGCTGCACTTACCCCGTTGCGCCACCAGAGAGGACCAACAATGCATTTTTTAAATTAAATTATTTTGTAACAAGCAATTTAGTTCTTAGAACTGCTTTAAAGAAAATTTACTATACTGTGTCAATTTTATGATTTTCCTCTTTACCCCTTATATCCAGTTCACCTCATGTCTTTCACCTTCCAATTTTAAGGTGAAAATATCTAGGCACTTTCCTCCCTGCAAGTGATTTCTACTGCGGGCCTGTTCTAGAGGTAATGACAATAATCATTGAACCTAGAAAGCAGAGTCACTGAGCACAGTTTACATGAATAATAGCCTCTGTTGACATTTAATTGCATGTTTCTAACTTAGTTAATCTTATCTGCTAGGCAGTACTTTCATCAATTTACAGATGGGGAAATCAAGGTCATGCACTATGCAAGTGGTAGAACCAGGACAGAAAATTGTTGAACTCCAAGGCTCTGAGCTTCTAGAATTCCTCTGAGATGAAGCACATTACAGTCGAAGTCATAGATTTGTCTCCTAGGTTTGTCATTCCTTGGTACAATCAATCAATAATTTTGAGGGTTCTTCATAACAACTCCACACAGATTTAATGAACCCATACATACCATCAAAATCCAGGGAATGGCTAGATTGTTTCCAGTGGAAGATGAGTTTGAGTGAAAATAGTGTATACTTGACCTTGGAACCCCTTTTGATTGCTCTTTTATTTCCCCTTCAATCGCTCCCAAGGCATTTGGTGAATGTCATTTAATGAATAAATGAGAAATTATTGTCCAAAAGTCAGTCCACAGAATAAATATTTGCACCTCATGCAGTGTTTGACACCTAGTAGGGGTTCTTTAAATATTTATTGAATATTTATTGTTATGTCCACCATTTCAGTAATTCATTCAGCAAAGTATCAAATCCCAACCATGTCTTGGGCATTTTTTTTTAAAAGATTCATCTATCCATGCATACAAGCTGGGGCACAACAGACCAGAGGCGTGGGGTGGTGAGAGGGCTCACCAGAAACAGAGCGGGGAGCAGAACAGGCAGATTCGACGGAAACACATTGCTGAGGGGAGCAGCAAGAGAGGCAGAAGAGGTCCGCCATGCCATGCAGAAATCTCTCCGGCTGGGTGTCAAAACCCGTGTCACCGCCACCGACAGCTCCACAGCGCAGCGCCCAACCGCCGTGCCACCAGGGAGGGCCTGTCTTGGGCATTTTGTAAGGAAACGTGGCTTAATACAACGCAATTGACACATGGCCTCTCTTTTTAATCTTAACTAGGTTTTCTCCCCCCACTGCTGTCTCTTGGATCCTTTCTTCCCCCCTTCTCCCTCTTAACTTCAGAAACATCATTTTTTAGTGTCTGCTAGTTTTTGTAAGTATTTTTGTCAATTTGTCCACATTCTTTGTTTTACTCATGTATATACCGATGTCCACTATTTCTTTGTCATCTTGACTTGTTTTATTATACATAATTCTGTCTAGTGCCTTCCTTTTTATGTTAAAAGGTCAACATTATGTCTTTCCCTATACCTGGAGAGAATTCTGTGGTGTGGATATACCACCTCTTCCTAATCTAATCCTCTATCAGTGGGTTACTTCCACATCCTACATGGTCTCCACTTCAGGAATCTGGGATCTAGAATAAATGAGCATATAAGGAGAGCTGTTAGAAAGCGGTGAGTGCTGATGTTAAGACTGGCAGTCAAGTGTTTTAAGTTTGACGTCAAGAAGTTCTTTTCTCCCTAAACTGATTTCTTTGGATATATTTTTAATGCTTTCCTTGCCATCTCATGGCTTCAAACTTTTCATTTATCTGGTTTAACTCCAAATTTCTTGGTTCTGATGTTACCCTACTTTCCATCTTCCTCCTAGGCTTCATCTCTGTATAATCTGCCTCTACTCTAAACCCCACATATCAAAATGTGAACTCCTAATTCTCTCCAAATCTGTCCCTGACAGATTTCCTGAGAGGAAAAAGAAACAATACGGGGGATGAGGAGAAATTCAGAGCATTCAGTATTCTAGAACAGGGAGGCAGATGAGGACTCAGTAAAGGTCTCTGGATTTTCTTTAATGTGTTCTTGTACCACCTCCATCCATTTCCCAATGTCTACCACAAATGTGGAATGTGATCTTGATTTTCTTTTTGTCTTATTATTGTAAATGGTTTCTATAAATAAAAAAATAGACACTGAGTTATTTTAAAATGGACTCAGAGCAGGATGGATGTCATTTCAGAGGAACTGCCTACCTCATCTTGTTCCTCCACCTTCTGAGAGGCCATCAGGAAAACCAACATCCTGGTCAAAAGGATTATGGACTTTTTATCTACAGATAGAATCAGCAACCAATTACATATAGCCAAGACTGGCTGAACCTTGTCAGTCAGTACCATTAGGAAGTTTTTCTAAACAAAGCATGTGATTTTCCTCTTGTTTTCTAAAAAAAAACTCTTGTTTTTAATCCTGTAATTCAGTATTCAATTTGGGTCTCTACCTGCATCTGTATTCCCCGAATTATAACCCTCACATTACAAATAAATGTGGTTTGTCTTTTAATTGTCTCGTGATTTGTAAGTTAACAGTGTCCAAGTCAAGGTAAAAAGTCTTTCACGTGTTATCTATCTGGGAAGGACTTTATCCTTACTTCCAAAAGTATTCTTGAATTCCTCTAATGGACAACAGGAGAATGTGTACAAAAAATGTTAGGATTAAAAAAGTTAGGATTATCTAATGTATTACTGCTTAGTAAGACTAGAATTTAAAGAGCGGGAGGGCAAAATCTATTATTTCTAACAGCTTTGAACCTCTCTCCCTGCAAATCATGTTTTTTCTTTCTTTCTCTTAGTTAGACCAAAAGCAGAATCTAACACTTGTAATTGGAGTTATGGAATTAAGGACACTAAGACAACCAGCTCATGGATAGTCTGAAGTCCTTTTGGGTTTATCCCCTTCTTCATACCTCCACTGGGCTCCTCAGAAAGAGGGCAACAAATTACACAGTTATGCAAACTCGCTAGTTATTTAAGAAAATAGTTACCCCATCCTCCTAGCCACACAATTAGATTCATTTCCCAGAATTTCTTTTAGTCACATGGGCCGTATGAATTTTGTCCAAAGGAATGCGAGGCAAGGCTTATGCATAACTAGTAGGTCAGTTGCACACAATCTTCCACGTGCACTCTGTCCTCTTCCCCTAAGGGCTGCTTCAACACAGACGATTCTGCAGTCTAGAAAGGCTGATGAAGATGGAAGGAGTCTGGGTCTTAGAGTGACAGTGGAAAGCTGCCCAGCAACCTGCAACGTACACACTGAAACTGATATGAGAGAAAAATCACCTTGGAAGTTACACAACTGAGTCCCAGTTTCCTCATCTCCAGGATTCTTAACAGTTTCTGAATATAAGAAAAAGTTCAGTAAATCTTAGCTGCAATTATGATTAGGAAACAAAATTTACTTCTGCTTAATTCCCTTCTTTTTCTTGGGCAAAGTAGAGCACTGAGCAGCATTTACCAGTTACAGAGTACGAATTGGTACAAGGCTATGTTTAGGTAAAGTAACTTAGAAAAAGTGTTTTTCTTCTGGATGTCAAACATTAAATTCTATAACTGATCCTTTGTTGAAACATGCAAAAGACGGAAAATATAAAGAGCACGTGACACCCCCTTCTCTCTTTATCCCCTTGACACTGAGCATTTGGTGATATTCTAATGCAGTTTTGAGAATCCACAATATTTATGTGGTTCCAAATTAACACAAAATTTGTATAAAAAATACTCTGTGCTGTTATAATATTTAACTGATACAGTTTAATAATAGTCATAATCAACTTTTATTGATTTTACATAAATAGTTCATAGAATGCCTTTGTAAACCATGTTTTTTTCAATATATTTATGTTACAACACACATTTCTTTATGAAAGTATTTGTTAAATCTTTTTGAAGAGGAAGTGGGTAAAAGTGAGGAGGAAGATTACAACTTCAAAACTAATTTTCAGTGACAGGCCTAAATATTTGGCAATTATTTCCTTTTATAGAAAATTATAGGTTTGTAACTTTGAAATATATCAAAAGTGCAGTGCATCAGTTTAATTAAAAAACCAGCAATCAAATATATTACCGGGACATCAAATTTCCCTTTCTAAATATATATAGATTCACATAATTTTATACTTATTACATAATGGTTTTAAACAGTAACCATCAAAAATCTTTAGTTAAATAATCCCACATCTGGATTAAATCATGGTGGTATCAATATTTTTAAAAACTGGTTTATTTATTCATTCATCAGTAAAATGTAACATTTGACAATGTCCCCAGAGATTAAGCTTCCTATGTGCAGGAAGATAACAATTTTATTACACCTGCTATGAAGTATATCATTTACATAGCCACTAATATATTATTTCAGAATTGGTGTTCACATTGATGTTTCCACTTGAACAAAGTATTACAAGTAGTCATTACTCTACCAACACTGACTTAACTAATTCCTCAAACAAGGAACCATCTTTATATTTATATTTTATTAGTATTTCTTTGTTATGGTGCCTTAGCCTTGGCGTTACTAAGCTTAATGAGTTTTTCTTAATGAATGTGGTTGTATAAGGCAAAAGGACAGAGCCTAGTCCCCTCAATAATTTATTTTCTCTCCATCTTTTTAAAAATCATTGTTGAGGCTATATAAATTACAGATTTGCTGGCTAGAAAGACACAGTTCTCTCTTAGATCAACACCTAGTATTTTAACATGTGAGATTGATTTCCTCTTGCTCTATCATGATTATTCCTCTTCGGTACCCTCAATGCTGATATTCACACATAACATTCCTTGCTATGTCTCCTGGCTATATGTAGATTACTTTCCTTATTAAAAATATTTAATAAATGGGCAATAATCTACTCAGTCTTTGTAAACTCTTCACTGAATAATTTTTCATTTTCACAACCATTCCTTGAATGGCTGTTGTGATTTTCTTCTATCATCTTCTTTACATAACTATGTGGACCCTTCCCTTCAAAGGAGGAAGGATTTTTGAATGAGCCTCCAATTCTATCCCACAATGTAAAATACTGTCCATAGTTGTAGTCAAAGAAGAAGTGATGGTCTGTATGATGAGCTGAGCCATTAATAAACGGCCTTAAGATATGAGGAACACGAAAATCACCATCATGAATGGAAATTGTCCAGATATTGACCAAGATATACAAACCTAAATAAACCACCTTGTGTAATGGAAAGACAAAAGGGTATATATGATAAGGTAGACTCTGAAGAAAGCCATCCACAGGGTGAAAAGCATGACTTGCAAATGGCGTAGGAATCTTCCAGATATGATGAGGTTTATGTATGTGCTACAGAAGAAAAGGACACCATTAGCACCATAAAATTTACCCTAGTGCAGCATCTACTGAGCTTGTCATACTCATATTGTGGGAACAATATAACATTCCTTTGAAATTAGCAAAATCATTTTATCAGTGTCTTCCTAACTTACCCCAAATAATTAAATTTAAATACAGCCCTTACTGACCCATAAAAAAGAATACAAACAAAATGTATTTGGAACCTGTCATGACTACGACCACTTAGTTATTTACTAAACTGGCAGTTCTTAGAAATAGAGAATAGAATTTAAAATCATATGCAGCTGAAATGTACATTTTTTCTTTCAGCTATAATTGACTCTACCTTATATACAAGCCTATGATGTAGGCCTCTGTGAATCCAGTAGATCAGCATGTCAGTGAAAAAGAGGAAGGACAATACACTGATAACGAGTTGAATCCAGCCTAGAAGAGACAATAGGGTATAGCAGAACCAAGATTCAGCTTCAGAATCAGTTTACTTTTTACACATCTATTTAAGTACAAAGTATGATCTAAGATTCAAACACTATAAACCATCAGTTAATTCAATAAACTATAAATTGATTTCCCCTAACTCTCTGTAATTTGCTCATTTCTTCATTTTCCTCTCATAAAGTTTAATGTCCCACCTTAACTATTTCTCAATTAGAACAAGACATAAAAAGATAGATATTCCATGTTTATATATGGGAAGAATTAATATAAAGTGACTATATTACCAAAAGTGATATTTAATATAGTCCTCATTAAAATTCCAACCATATTCTTCAAGGAAACAGAAAAAATACTAAAATTTATATGTAATTGTAAAAGACCCAAATGGGGAGGAAAAAAGGAAGAAAAATGAAGGCATTATGCTGCCTGAGTTTAAACTATATTATAAAGCCATAGTCGTTACAGTAACATGGCATTGGAATAAAAAACAGACACAAAGATCAAAGAAGAGGAAGCAAAAGCCCAGAAATAAATCCATGCATGTATCAATACATAATTTATACAAAGGAGCCACAACTACAAAATGGAGTAAGGAGTCTCTTTAACAAATGGTGCTGAGGAAACTGGATGAACGCATATAAAAGAATGAAGCTGGATCACTCTCTACTCCATGTGCAAAATGGATTAAAAATGGATTAAAGGCTTAAATATAAGACTGGGAACAATAAAATATATATAAGTAAGCATTGGTCATAGAGATAGATCTATAGAAAAAGTACTGCTAATTCTTTTGGCCGTAAACATGAATATAAAAAAGCAAAATAAAAAACCTATTAAGATGTTTGAAACAGGCATCCCTGGTGGCGCAGCGGTTGAGCGCTGCGCTGTGGAGCTGTCGGCAGTGGTGATGCGAGTTCGACGCCCAGCCGGGGAGAGTCCCACATGGTGCGGCAGACCCCTCCTGCCTCGCCGGCTGCTCCCCTCAGCAGTGTATTTCTGATCTGCCTGTTCTGCTCCCCACTCTGTCTCTGGTGAAGCCTCTCGCCACTCCATAGCTCTGGCCTGTACCCCAGCTCGTATTAAAAAAAAAAATGTTTGAAACAGATAAAGGATATCCCTAAAGTATCCTTATTGCTCAAATCTGAGAATAATGCTATTTATTTTCCTTCATATTCATCTTCTCAAAAGCGAAGGTTTATACACTACCTTTACACACTATCTCCCTGCTTAGAAAATTTTTTTCCACTAAGTATCTTAAGCCTAGCATTTACTCCATAATCTAATACTTTCCAACCTCACTTGTTCCTGGTTGACTCAGTGTTCTCCCAACATCTTTGTTCTTGAGCTATAATTGACATTTAATATTATATTAGCCTCCCAGCATCTTGAAAGTCTTACCTCTGCACCTTTACTAATAAATGCCATCTCTCCTTTTTTTTTTTTAAAGATTTATTTATTTATTTATTTATTTATTTATTTATTTATACATACAAGTTGGGGTACAGGCCAGAGGCGTGGGGCGGCGAGAGGGCTCACCAGAGACAGAGCGGGTAGCAGAACAGGCAGATCAGAAATACACTGCTGAGGGGAGCAGCGGGCAAGGCAGGAGAGGTCTGCCGCGCCATGTGGGATTCTCCCTGGCCGGGCGTCGAACTCGCGTCGCCACTGCCAACAGCTCCACAGCACAGCACTTAACCGCTGCGCCACCGGGGGCCCGCCATCTCTCCTTTTGACTCATAATCCTATCCCTTTTTCAAGGCGGCCAACTCATCATCACCCTAGTGTTTAACTTGTGTTCTCTTCTTTAAATAGCTAATCTTCTACCTAGAGAGCAGGGGGACCCGTGCTCATTAACCTGGGTTCTAGTCCCAGATTCTCCACTTATTTGTTGAATGATCTGGGCATGTTACTAAAAGTCTTTGTACACTTAAATCACTCACTTACAAAAGGAATATGACAGTATCTACCTCTTAAAATTGAATTAGAGTAAAATGGACGATACAAGTGAAAAACTTAGAATTACAGCTGGTACATATTAACAATCCATAAAGGTTAACTATTATTTTTCTAATACTAGATACTAGGATGGATGCCTCTTGAAGAAATAATCTCAGAATTTCATAGAAGTTTAGTCACTGCAGGACTGTTTATAATAGAAAAAAGGGAACTGTCTAAAGGTTTAAAAATGAGTTTAAATAAATCAAAGACATCTATACAAGGAGATATTAAAACTAATATGCTCTATCCATGTTTATTGACATGAAAATGTGACTATACATATTAAGAGGGGAAAAAATCCAAATCCAAATTAGTCTGTCATTTTTTTGATGTACATAGTGAAATGAAATACACAGGTATCAACAGTGGGAAAACAAATGTCAAAAGATTTCGTTTCTAGATAGCTAAATGATTTTTTCAAATCTCTATATTTTAATTTTATATAATTAACAAGTATTATTTGAATTTTTAAAAAAGAAGCTTAGGGCCTCCCTGGTGGTGCAGCGGTTAAGTGCTGGGCTGTGGAACTGTCGGCAGCAGCGATGCGAGTTCGACACCCAGCCGGGGAGAATCCCACATGGTGCGGCAGACCTCTCCTGCCTCGCCTGCTGCTCCCCTCAGCAGTGTATTTCTGATCTGCCTGTTCTGGTCCCCACTCTGTCTCTGGTGAAGCCTCTCACCACTCCACACCTCTGGTCTGTACCCCAGCTGTATGTATAAATAAATAAATCTTAAAAAAAAAAAAAGGAAAAAGAAGCTTAAATTCAATAAAGATTATAGGAGGCAAATGCAAGAACCTATCTGATGACTCTCACCTTCCCCCAGGTATGACCTCATCTAACAGAGACTTTAAAATTGATAGATGAAACTAAGGAAATGCACATACATGGCATAACAGGAATGCATAAAACCACAACAACTGAAAAAATTACAATTTTTTACAAGAAAAGAGAGACAGATTTGGTTCCTTAAAGAAACAAGTCTGTGCCTGGCATTTATGTATTTACTTACCATGTGGAAACTCTCCTATGTTGTCATATAATTTGCTGTATCCTCTCACCTCCAGCAGGAAGAGTAAAACAGTGGGGATGCTTATCCACGGTAAAGACATGATAGTAAACATAATCTCTCGGGAGACTTGATTCTGAAAATGCAATTTCCAATACTTATAATCACCCAAGCTATGTTAAACAGATCTAGTACACAATTATTTTGGATTTGATTTTGAAATTCTTTTATATGATGGTGTTTACCTCCAAACTGTTTCTATTAAAATTGAATTGTGAGAATGGGTATGTAAGAAAAACACTCTTTTTATATTGAGTCAATGCAGTAATTCTTTTAAATTCTGAAATTTTTTCTTCTTCCCACAAAACAATATTCGCTAGTTCTATTTCCATACTAATCAGTATTTTAAAATTAACTTCTAGTCCCCAACATTTTTATTTTAGTACTTGGAGTAACTGACAAATACAAATAACTAAAACAGAAGAATGACTGCAATCAAATCTATAACTACTGAGTTCTAATCCTCCAGTTAAAGAAAAATATACACAGACAAAAACATTTCAGTTTGTTACTATCAACCACTAAAACAATTACACAAATGTGTGCATTTATCATTAGTAAAGAAATTCTTCTCTATCTGGTATCTAATAAGATAACAGGCTTACAATTAATTCATGTATTTCTTTAAATTTAGGGAAGAGAAGAGAGAGGTAGCCCTACTAAAAGTATCCACCCATTTGCAGTTGGATTTAAAAACTGTATGTAATAGTTACAGACAATTTAATCTGAAAATCTCGTAAACTCATCACATTGTTATTTTTACTGTAAAAGATGGATACGAAAAATCACTTACCTTTAAAAATTGCGGGTGTTTCATTAGCGAATGATCATAGACAAAGTAATAGCTCAGTGATGCAAAGAGGAAATAAAGGATATAAGCACCAAGATTTGTTATAAGCAAGAGACTAATAATTTGTCGGAAGATATTATCTTCTGGCCATGCCGTCGGATATATGTATGGTGTAAAAAAATAATAATCTGCAGCATTGAGTACAATATCCATCTTAGCCACTGAAAGATAAACATATGCAACAATTATTTACCCGCACTGACATTTTGCAAAGTAAAAATTTTTCAGAAAACTGCATATGAAGTTGTTGATTTAATAAGCCTATGGAATACAAGCCTGCTATTAGTCCCTGAAATGCTATCTTTGGAGTCACAAAGGATCTTAAATATCATCTCTAGTTCAATCTCTTCATATTATACATGCAACAACACTAAAGTTCAGTTAGAGAAACTGAAGTCCAGAAGGTTTTTCTGAGATCGCCGGTAAGTGGCATTAAGTTCAAGACGTAATTCCCTTTCAGCGATCTTTTTTACTCTGCCCTGGCTTATTCCTTCAGTTATAAGTTTAAACAGCACCTCCTAAAAGGATTCATTGCAGAGATTTTTTTTTTTTTGCTTCAGAGCTGAGACTTTAAAAGAATTCCCTAAAAGGTACCTATGCGGAAACCACAGAAATCAGGGACTACTTGGGTCTTGTGACAGAAGAAAAGTTTACTTCCTTTGATAGGACAAAGGGAGATGTATTCTTGGTGTAAAGAGCTAGAATACACATTTACCGCACCCCCCCACCAGCCCTACCCCCGCAATATTCTAGATAGGGGGCTGGTTAACTTTGGCCAGTGGGTCAAACCTAGAGCCTGTTTCTGTAAAAAGTTTTATTGGAACACAGCTCCATCCAGATGTTTACATGTCTTTATGTCCGTGGCAACTTCTCTACTACAAAGATGGGGCTAAATCGTTACAACAGAAACAGTATGGCCCACAATGGCTGAGGTATTTACTACATGGTCCTTCAAAGGACACGTTTGCCAACTCCTACTGCAGATGATTCAACTTTAGAAAAACTTTAGCCAACTGAGCAATTCTGAAGTCTATGTTCCACTCATGATCCTGCCTTAGAGCTCAGGAACAGGATACTCCACTTCCGGGAGCTGACCGCTGGAACTACCACTTAGGAGCAACTCCCTCATCCTTCACAGCTTATAGAGGAAAATGCGCCCAGCTTCTAAAACAGCTGTGCTTGAGACCCGAATTCTTGGAGGCAACAAGTGACTAAACCCGTCTGGAAATTGCCTAATCCACGTGAGATTTCAGGTATTCAAATAGTCTTCACCTGCTCCATATTGGGCCACGTACATGAACGGCAATTATGAAGTAAACATCAATTATGAAATAAAATAGCCTATAGGAAAAGAAAAATTTTAAAGTCTAATTTACTTACTTGTAGCTTATGTCCCCCACTAGATTTCCCCACTAAATTCCCAGAGCTTTAGAAAGCACACCACAATCATCTCATTTCCAGACCTCTGGACAATCAAATTTATTATTTTTCTACAAATTCTTACGATGTTTCTTTTTTTAAGACCAAACAACAATATTTTAGATTTCTCCTTTACAAAAACGAGGCATGTAGTAGATACTGTGACAGGTCCTTCTTTTTTTCTCTTAATCTTATCTTGGAGAGCTTTCCATCTTTCTATATAAAGAAAATTTACCTTTGTGGTGGAAGTTGGGGGGTCGATGAGGTTTATTGAGATATAACTCACAACAAAATTCTGTTTTTTTAAAGAGTATGACTCAGGAGTTGTCAGCATAGTGTCAGCATTGTGCAATCACGGCCACTGTCCAATTTCAGAACATTTTCATCATCACAGACAAAATCCCAGAGTCCAAACTGCTGAGCAGTCTAGATGTGTAGATCAGTATTCTTTATCACATTAGAAAAGTTTGGGGCCACTCTTTCTCCAAATTAACTTTTTGCTTATTTTTCTCTCTCTTCTCCTGGAACTCCATTATACTCATGCTGATTATTCTTGTTGGTTTAACCCAAGGCACTGGAGCTCTGTTCATTTTTCAGTCTTGTTGGTTTAGCCCAAGGCACTGGAGCTGTTTCATCTATCTGTTCCTCAGACTGGATAATCTCAATGAGCCTATCTTCCAACTCTTTAACGTTTTGTTCTGTTGGCTCAAATCTTATGTTAAGTGGGCCTTCCCCGTGGCGCAGCGGTTAGGCGCTGCGCTGTGGAGCTGTCGGCAGCGGTGACGCGAGTTCGACGCCCGGCCGGGGAGAATCCCACATGGCGCGGCAGACCTCTTCTGCCTCGCCCGCTGCTCCCCTCAGCAGTGTATTTCTGATCTGCCTGTTCTGCTCCCTGCTCTGGCTTTGGTGAACCCTCTCGC